>JABJVR010049086.1:0-11443 GCA_025773905.1 Chitala chitala | reverse complement strand
TGTCCTGTATATCTGTTGTAGATGCTGTATATGTACTGTATGTGATGTATATATACTGTATGTCCTGTATATCTGTTTGAAGGTACTGCATATGTACCATACGTACTGTGGATCCGATGCAAGAGTTCTAAATGTGCTGTATATACTGTATATCTATGTATGGTTATGGGTTAATGCACTGTGCATTGAGTTTGCATTAGCATCTAGCCATTTTGTCTTTTAACAAACTGTAGTTAGAACACTTTATGTATCTCAAAAGACAATGTTGGCACTGAGGAAGGTAATTACGGACTCATTTTCATTACTGTCAAACTCTGCTCTGTGTTAACTCTTTTCATTTACATCTCAATGCTCATAAATTTAAGACCATGACAAGAAAGTGCATTATCATTCCATTTAATCTTTTGGGATTTACAGCACAAATCTACGCAAGCAACAGTGAATAACATCCCGTAGAGGGGTGGGGGGCGGTAGCTAATCATGCTTGGTACAAAGTCAATAAGTCGCATTCATTTACTTTGTGCTGCCGAAGATGGAATTGTGCCGTATCAACAATACTCACCTTAACTCAGGGTCAGAGCTAAATGGAGGGAGACCTACGCAAGGTAAATATTGATCTATTTGTCTTGAGAAGAAGACACAGCAGTTTAATTTCAGTTTAACTTTTCTCCCATACCATTGGTAGGTGCACCATATGTTGTTGTCTTGGACACACCTGATAACCTGTTGATTAGGTCACCCCTTACTGAAATTTATAGTCTAAATTTATGGTATTATTGTGCACTTGTCCTAGGGGTTTTGGAAATTATTATTAAAGTAAAACATGCTTAGCATATGTTTTCATTGTTTTCATATGTTTTCATTTTCATTATGGTATTTTCATTGTCAAAATATTTGCCCCTTACACTTTTACTATCAATCTTGGCACAAAGTCTACCATTAAGTAGCATTACTTATTTTAGAAATGTACTGATTGTAAGCAGACCTAGTTACATCATATTTACCTTGTTGCTGAAGGGGGATGATGCCCCTTTATTAAAGGATAGTTAGCTCATTCTTACTGCACCAATCTGAACCAGTCTGAACCAGTGTTTTAAACACTAATCTCCACTATCTGTGGAAAAAAAAAACATGGAAGTCAAAAAAAGAGAAGCCAATTTTATTTGGTCCCACCATTTTATTGGTCTACTTGAAGTAGGCTTACACATACTGTGAGACATTTTAAAGCTCTCTAGAGGAGTGGACAGGTACTGGTAGTTATCAAGTCAAAGCCTTTGCCTGTACAGTGTCATCATAAATAGTAACAAGGAAAAAATAAGCAAACACCACACAATATATACAGTGACAGGTTCTCTGAGTGCAGACAAGAACGATTCCATGCTGAGGGATATCTAATCAGGATTACAATATATAGGAGTCCACACCGACTTTAAACAGAGTACATTTTACATGATACGAAGACAGAAAAATACATTGATGAATTTAAAGGCTACGGGATTAAACAGAAAATATCACATAAGCCTCACATAAGTATTTAACTGGTAGTTATAATGTCTGGAAGTTGAATCATGTCAGCTGGATGTTTTCATCTTGATATGAACATTTCAGTACTCATCCAAGGAACTTCTTCAGCCTGAAAGAACATTGATCAGAGACCCCATATTTATCCTCCAGGGTAGTTTCAAAAGTCAACTCACTTGGATAGCCTTGTTAACTGACTGCTCTGTCAAATGCAGGAGAGTCATTAAAAGTCGATGACCTGGTGGATGTGTGAAATGGTCTTAATCTTCCAGGGGACTGATGAAAGAACAGCATGAAAAATAGGGGACAGGTTGTGTCTGAGGTCTCCGCCTCTATTAAGTGAAGGATTTTCAATTTTTGCATAAATTGACTCCTTCACTCCTCTCTCAAACAACCTATCCTCTCTTTTCAAAATGTGCACACTATTGTCTTCAAATGAGCATCATGTGTCCTTTAGATGAAGGTAAAATGCTGATTCCAGTCCTGAGGTGTTGCCTCTCCTGTGCTGGGACATCCTTTGTGTAGAGCTTGCTTAGTTTCTCCAGTGTAGAGCTGTGAACACTCTTCACTGCACTGGACTGTGTAGACTAGATAACTGTTGTTGGGTTTGGGTGTCTGGTCCTTTGGATGGATAAGCTTCTGCCTTAGTTTGTTAGTCCATTTGAAAAACACAGGTATGAGGTGTTTTTTCAAAACATAACAAATGACCTGGATGACTGAGAATCTTCATCGACATACTGATAGTTATAAATAATTTTTTAAATTGTGTCATTTTTTTTACCACAAGCTCACATTTTAACATACAAAATTTAACACAAAGATAAAACACCAAGATATCCACATAATACTAACAAAGAAAATTTATGACATATGAAAAACATGGTGAATTTCACTCAGTAATCTCCTTATTTTTCACATTTTTATGTGCATCCCCAAACAGTATTTGCAAATTATTTTTTGTTAGTTATTTTGCTCCATCCATCTGTTTTTTCTCATTATACTTTAAATGACTCTCTCCATCATCTAAAAAACAAAACCTCTACATTACAAAGTAATGGTAAAACCACAGAATCAATCTTTAGTATTTGTCAAAGTGGGTAATTGCTATCATACTGGTCTTGTCTTTGACCTATCTAAAGGATAATTTAGATTAAACACCCCATTACTTAGGAGGCACACAACCTCAGACACAATTTATGTATGAGCACTTAATTCACATTTTTGTCTTGGCAATGCAGTCTATACCGTGAGTGTAAAAATATAACCACTGACTAAGTAACATCTTACTGTATTTGATCATATAGAAGGCATGATAACAAAGCCAGTCAACGTGTTTGTTTAATTGTTGCATTGTTCTTTATTGGTTCAAACCCTGCCTGTCTTTGTACTATAACTGCTTGAGCATTGGTGAATACACATGTTCCTCCCACTCCTTCTATTCTCACAGCGAATCATGTGATGACATACCAGGAAGGCATGTGCTGACTGGATTCTCAGTGCTGATAATACACGGGGCCCTGACAGGTGAATGAAATTGTAACATCTGCCCATTATTACCAGAATATCTCTTCCTTCTGTATAGCCATGTCAGGAAGACCTTGACACTAAAGCTGGAGTAACAGGGATCACATTCAAACCACAAGGTTAACTAGGTCTCCACCCTGTAGTAAAGGGAAATCTTTTAACACATGAGAGGGCAAATAAAGTTCTCGATATAAAACCTCTTCTCCAACATGAAGACAAATGAGAAAGAGAAATGGAACTATGGACCAATGAAATATTTTCATCTAAAGGTTGAGACTAAAGTAAGGATATGTTTAATAAAACGTTTTTAATGAGCCAGGCGATGTTGACATGAAGAAGTTCACGTGAAGGATACTCTAAACAGATGTAAAACAGTGAAAAGTTTTTCTGACATGCAAAAGTGAATGTAACACATTCATAGTCTCCAACATTGTATGAATTACCAGACATATGAACCACAAAAATTTGATTAGCCTGAAAGATAGATTTTGCAGCCAGTATGGTTAAAGGATCGAATCTAAGGTCCCACCTCCAACGCATTCTGTTACCATGCCAATCTCTGTAGAACGTGGAGGGAAAGAGTTTTTTTACAAAGGGCATGTAATTACTGTAGTTGTAAGCAGAATTAAACAAATATTTTCCTGCTGCAGGCAGCACAATTAGGGCTGAAAACTAACCAAATGAGAATTTAAATCTTTTTGGAATGTTCTGTGAGTCTAGGAGGTGCCTATAAACATTCTTTCAAAAATAACATTTCTATATATGTATTTCACCAGTAATTCATTTTTCACAATTCATGGTAAAGAAATCAAGTTTCTGGCCAGACAATTTTAGAATTCATATCACCAAGGGATACTTTTACACCTTAGTTATAGCAATGAAATATCTGGCAGTGTGACCTATTGCAAATACAGGTGTCTGTTAAGAAAATTAATTCATTTTAACTTATTAAGGACAAGCGACAAGTGACATTTCAAGGATATTGACAGGGGATCGATATGGCAGTGACGTGCTGCAGCTCGTATTTCCAAGGCCTGCCATCTGCCCTCTAGTCTTTCATCGTCTGACACTGCAGCACTGTAAGCCTTAGGTTCTGTTTTGCTAAAGAGGGGAAACCCAGCATCTCAGTCCAAATGCAAAGTGCGTGACAGAATTCAGGTAATTGTTTGAATCTGTGTTGCAATTTCTCTCATGTTCCAAGGAGGGAGGGAGAGTCATAATTATGATGCTGAGATGCATCGTCTTCTGTGTTTCCTCTCATCATGTGTGATCTTTGACACCTTCATCACGTGTGATCTGACACTTCCATCATGTGTGATCTCTGCCACCTTCATTGTGTGTGATCTGACACTTCCATCATGTGTGATCTCAGATATCTTCAGCCCTCAGTCCTTTAAGTCTCTTCTTATCATGTCTCATCTCAGGGCTATTTTTTGAGAGTTAAACATTCTTTCGTGATGAATGGAAAAAACTTGCCATGTGTTGACTCTGAAAGTGACATTCTTGTGATACCCCACAGACTTGGTTGGAATGCATGGCAATAGGAAGCACACCATGGAAAATGAAAGTACCTGTGATTCTCACATTTCACATACCTGTAGACACAAAGCAATTTAGTGACTAAAATTCAGCTATTCCAACATTACAACATTGCAGAAAAAAGACAAATAGACAAAATTACACTGCAGGTGACGTAAAAAAAATTCCCAAAGTTTTTGAAATAATGACGCTTATGAAAGCGACAAGCCTTGGAAAATGAGAAAGGGTGTACATTTCCAGGTGTGGGTCACAAGGCAGAGCATCCCTGCATGCTGCACCCACTACTTGCAGCACAGCAGCAGTGAGTTCCCGAGACCATCCAAAGTCAGGCCTGACCAAGACTGCTGCAGTGGCTGACAAGCGACTACATTCAGTATCGATTGCAATCGTACGTGCAGGTTTGTTATTTTGAGGGCATGGTGTTTGTTGCCAGACAGCGACCCCGGGGTGGGTATGGGGTGGTAGCAGGAGCCTCTGGAGGTGCTGCTGTCACTGCACTGAGAGAGAAGTGGCATAGGTCACCAGTGCCATCAGCTGGGAACACAAGTCGGCAGCTTTTGAAAAGGTCACAGGAGACAAGGGAAAAGTGAGGAGCTGTCATGGAGGAGTACAGCAGATCATCTGAATTTGCATTAGCACCCTAGCAGCTTTTTATATCTTATTTCTGCTATATATTCCTCAGTAAAAGGATTAATATTCCTTCAGCTACAGAAATCTGTGTGCTTCACTAAAACAACCTTTTAAAACATGTATGATACGTTTAAACTTCATCTTCTCTGTATACTAAATATATAGCTCTGGATTTCATAAAAGGTGACAATGACAATGTGAATAAGAAAACTAAATAGAAAATTTAATTTTGACATTCCAGCCATTCGTAGCCCTGCTATATTATCACTTAACCTTTATTTCACCTTGTTCTGGTGAAAACCAATCCTAGACCAATTCTGAGAATGGTGATCTGCATTACCCTGTAACATATGATGCTAATACAGTATCTGAAGTAAATACACGCCAGCATACCCCTAAGGCAGACAGCAACATGGCCATCCACCAGCGTGGTTTCTTTGCAGTCAGGAATATCAGCTATGACCCAGAGTGTTGGCACCTCCTGTGATCATGTCTCGCATCTGTCTCACTTAGTTTTAATTTATCGTTTGACCTCCTGCAGGAAGGCCACTGGGAAAAAAAAAACGTGGCCGCAGCAACGTGTCTTTAAGTGTTTGGCATTTGAAGGGCTCGCGGATTTCAAAATGGAACAATGAACCCACTCTTAACAAGGCTTTGTATTAATGGGTCTTTAATGAATTCAAAGATATGCAAATCCAAGCAGAGCTTCAATTCAGATAAGGTAGTGCTGAATGAATTACCGTTGAGCAATACACAACCATTAACCTTTCCTCTCTGGTCAGGTGCTAAGGTACACTGTATTATTTGCATTTAAATTTACTTGTTTACTTCTGGTACCTTACTGATATTTAACATTGAAGGAACAGGAGACAAAACGTAATAAAAACGTGATAAGAATGTTTGTTTTAGTAAGTTGATAACTTGACAAGATTTTCTCCTGTCTGACAGATGAATCAGCCCCATTTTTCCCTGCGTTGTTGCCAGTTGCTAAGGAATAAAGATTAAATGCACTGATTTGGCAACTGCACCTCTTCCATTTTTAGGTTTGAATGCCTCAAAAGGAGTTTTGTCTCCTCAGTGAAAAAGATGTGCTTTTCTGTTGTTTAAAAGCAGTTTGTTTACAAAATGATTTTCTTTGCAATTGAGTTCTAAGAAGTGGAAAATGTATTTTTTTGTTAGTTCTGCTCCAAATGCTCCAGCTATGATCTAAGAATGATTACCTGCAAGCTGTATTTAAAAGGTACAACAATTGCCTGTATTTTGAGTAAAAAAACTTTAATAATGTTAACCACACATATTTTGAACAGTTTTGTGGGTCTGTGACTTTTTAACACCCCCACCTTTTTCAGAAGCTCCACCATTCTGTCCTCAAAACATCTGTCACTCACTGACACCTCAGCCGCAGAAACTGTGAAGAACACTCCAGCCCATCAATAAACTGTCTTCTCTTTATTAAAGTCGTCCAGGTCAATCTCTAAACAAAGCATCACAATTTCACCCATTTCTGCAATGGACAGAAAAATTCAATAAAATAAAATGATGATTTCAAGTGAAACCAATGAAATTACTGTAAAACCTAAAATCTAAAACTGATCGTTGGCCAGGTCAATTGCCAGTTTGTATTGAATTTCATTTCAGCCTCAGAGGTATACTTCCATGTACTGATTATACATCTTATGGTCCTTGTTGACAGGTAAGAGACCATCGATTTAACACTTTAGAGGATATTTTGAGAATGCACACAGGTTCCCTATGCTATAACAAAATAGTAGTTTAATTCTTCCCCATAGGAGAAATCTCTTTTGGGTGGTCAGATGAGGCCTGGGTCATTTCACATTGTGACACCGCTATGTTGTTTGGAAAGAAGAGTAAAAATACTTTAATTTAGGGAATGGCATGAGAGGAAAATTTTTAAATTTAATACAGTTCATGTGTTATGAGTTTGCCCATTTGGACAAATTTGTCCCTGTTACAGTGGAAATTTCCAGTCAGGAAATCTGTACCCCCAAGTTTTGTTGTTAGGAGCAGCGCCCCCTCATGTTTCAGTGGAGTGATTTCAGTCGTTTGCTGTTTGTGTTACTCCTGTGCTCTTTGCTCAGCCATTGTTTACATTCATTGGTTTGTACGGCTATGAATATGTACAGGACTATTTGGTGGTCTTCTGTTATGCTATCATTTATTATTTTTACCTGTGCTGTTTGTAATAAACCCCTTCAACTGCCAGCAATTGGTTCAACCTCCAGACATGTCTTCACAAAAGGCACCATGGTGTAAGTGGCACAGGCTCCGCCACAGAAAGATATGGGTTTGTGCCACGGCTTTTTGTCACAGTCTCAACTCTTTACCAATCATAGCAGTCAGCCAACCAGCCACATCCTGAAAATTTATTGAGATGTTTAAATATTTCGTCTATACAGCTTAGATGTTCCTCACAACAATAGAAATATGCAAATGAAAATCTTATCACTTTGCTGCAAACTTAACAAAATCGTGTCCTTTAACAAGCAAGATAAACAAACAAAACATACACAAACGAAAGCAAAAAAAAAAAACTAAATAGGAGACTAATGTTTGATGCTGTCTTTGGCTCTGTCTGTCAGAAAGCACAATACATTTCATTAATGATTTTCTTTAACCTCAGTGGGGAGAACTGTACTCTGAATTAGAATCCCAAAAGTTGGTGCCCACATCATGCTATAAAGAAGCTCAAAAATTAACCATTCACTTTTTTTGGTTTTATTCATAAGGGCATTTACTAAATCATCAGTGTAGTAAATTTCACAAGGGCACCGCTGATACAGTATATTAATTTTCATCTGTTATATTCACAAAATCAGATAATTTTCCAAAATTGGCTGTACAGGAGGCAGGTGTTAGAGCAGCACCAAAGAGCATTCCATATCTGAGTGCACTGTGGGAGGTTCCACATTATCTGAGAAGATGTACTGGGTATGTGGGTGCCATGCTGTTCCATAAGCAGGTAAAACACCAAACACAGCACCTGGGAAGAGAAGGGAAATTGACCCATAACCAACAATTCCTGCCCATCAGTCACATTCATTGGTTTCTACAGAATTCTCCTGCAAGACCTTTTTTTTTTCCTTGGGCTGTTCCTCTATGAAAATTAGCATGCAGTATTTTATTTTTACCATATAATTGGCTCCACATCTAAATCACAGCATGAATTAACACGGTGATAAAAAAAAAAGTTAATTTCTTAATGTGTGCAGCTATAATGACATGCAGATCAGATGTGCAAATTACTCACACTGCTGCTGTTTTTAATCATACCACTAAGTAACAAAAACAAACCACTAAACAAGTCTGCATTGTAGCTGATTTGCTTTCCCTCAGACATACCTGTATTTTGTAACCAGACACGACAGTCAGTCATCTACACCACTTCATCCTGCCAAGGGTTGTAGGAAGCCCGGAGCCCATCCCAAGAAACAGGATGCAGGGCAGGGGATACCTTAGGAACGGGCACCAACCCACCGCAGGGCACACACAACAGGTAATTTGGAGACACCAATCAACATAACATCCCAATGAATGTGTCCTTGAGCAAGATGCCTTGTGCTGGCTCCCTAGCCACTGCATGTGGCTTCCCACTGCTCCACGTAGAGGCATGGGTCAAATGCAGAGAGCAACTCTTGTTGTAACATGTATACATATGCCATGACAATAAAAGCTGATGTACCTATATGCTAATGGAGGCAGAGAAGTCAGGGTAACTGTAGCTTAAACAATGTCAATTACCCCTAAAGCAGCTTCAACCCATCTTCTCGTGTATAGAACAGACTCCCCAGCTACCTCACTGGGCGAAATCGAGAGGCCACGCTATTCGTTTGTCTTACATTCAGTCTTTACTGTTTAAAGCCTTATTGTGAAGTAAATTGAAATACAGAAAAAAGGCATGAAAGAAAAGGATTAAGTTGTAACAATTTTGTACTATTTATGCATTATCACTTTACAATAATGTAACATTTATATTAACATAACAATAATCTTTCACTGCAGTGCTCAGGTTACCTATGCATCTACTCATTACCTTCGCATCTAAAAATAAAGAGCCTTTTCTTTGGTTTTCTTTCATAGTTAGAGTGGCCTACAACACATGCATCTGTGCATGCATGGTACTGCACTATTATACACCACTATTCTGATTAAGCGCAACAGTAACAGTCCTCTGTTTTTTATCATGTTATACAGACATCATTTGTCTCTTCAACAAATGCTCCTTGAATGTTGTGGGGAAATATTTCCATAGTGGGAACAATGCAAATCCAGTACAGCACGTGATCCATCCTTGGCTTCCAATTTCGTGGAGCAGCCTGAAATCACCTGGATGCCTGCCAGTAATACCGCATGTGGCTCAGTTGGAGCTATGAGGCTGTACGGAGGGGTCTGCTCACTAGTCCAGAGAGGGCTTTAAAATTCACATGGAGCCAGATGCACAATAGAGCCATCATAATAACCTCGATCCTACTATTTAGTCATTCCGAATAGATTAAAGTGTTCGCTGTGTTTCTGAGAAGCATTAATTACCATTTTGACAATGGTAGGCATGAATGTTCTCAAGTGGCTAGCCCTCACTGAATCTGCCTTCATATCATTTTTAAGGCATCCAATCTTAAACACATGTTAAAAGGAACCAATTTACTATAAGAACACAACCTAAGGAGTACTGTAAATTTGTAAGATAATTTCAGGGATAAACCAAGTTTTATTAATTCAATAAATGAGATGCTGTTTAGGTGGATTCAGTCAGCGTGGTGCCTACCGAGACTAACCAAAGTACATACTATAACTAAATAAATGGGTGTAAAACAAAACAGAGCTATTCAGGTTACAGTAGTTTGGCTTTAAGGCTCTTTAGCATCATACTTGACTTGCTTTACTAAAGCATATAGCTGGTACAGTGATAACGTGTTTGGGTAAAATCACAAGCCTCACAAAATGTAAAGAATGCTTAAGCTAATTGTTCCCTGCTGTATTTAATACAGACGACATTTAACAGCTGTTCCCGTGAAGCATACTGCAGTTATCCTTTTCAGCTGGACTCAATCCAGTGGAAATAGGGCTGGAGGTATTTGAGTGAAGCACACCGCTAAAGGCTAAAGCCCAGAGCAAAATGTTAGCTTAATAGCTCTGTGCTGACCTGTAAATTTCCTTAAATTGCTATACTACAGTACATCTCTGTGAAAAATGATAAAATGACAACAGCGAAATATACACTGATCAGCCATAACATTATGATCCACCTAATATTGAGTAGGTCCCCCTTTTGCCACCAAAACAGCCCTGACCCATCAATGCATGGACTCCACACTGCCCTAGACCTCTGAAGGAATGCTGTGGTATCTGGCACCAAGCCATCAGTGGCAGATCTTTTAAGTCCTGGAAGTTACAAGGTAGGGCCTCCCTGATTCAGACTTGTTTTTCAATCACATCTCACAGTTTCAGTAGTTCTTTATTGGACTACATGTGCCAGCCTTCACTCCCCACGTGCATCAGTGAGCCTTGACCATACATGACCCTGTCATCAGTTTTCCTTCCTTGAACCACTATTGCTATGTCTAGTCCATTGCAGACTGAGAACATCCCACAACAGCTGCAGTTTTGGAGTTGCTCTGATCCACTCATCTAGCAATTAAAATTTAGCCCTCATCAAACTTGCTCAAATCCTTACACTTGCCTATTTTTTTTCTGTTTCCAAGACATCAACTTCAGAGACAAAATGTTTACTTGCTACATAGTATATCTCACCCACTTCTAGGTGCCATTGTAAGAAGATAATCAATAAAACCGTATTTCTCCTAATTAATGTGCCCGGGCGCGTTACAAGTTATGGGCAGGGCGCATTCTTTTTGAGGTCAAAATGTGCAAATTAGTTCTTGAAGTTTTTGAAACTTTTGAAAAGCTAGTTCAAGTTTTGAAGAACCTTTAAAAAACAAGTTGTTTCTAAAAAGCCTAACTTTCTTCTACGTTCTGAAAAGAAAAAATCGATAAAGTAAATTCCCATTAACTATGACTTATAAAAACAAATAAAATTCTGTCATTATCACAATTTCCATTAGGTATATTGGTCACAAAGCTCTGGTTTCCTCCCACAGTCCAAAGACATGCAGATTAGGTTGATTGGTGTGTCCAAAATTGTGTGTGTGTGTGTGTGTGTGTGTGTGTGTGTGTGTGTGTGTGTGTGTGTGTGTGTGTGTGTGTGTGTGTG
>JABJVR010049085.1:0-17130 GCA_025773905.1 Chitala chitala | reverse complement strand
TGCTGTTCACCTCTGTTCGGTTGTGACAGGCGAACCATACTGTTTGGTGCTTTTCACCTCTGTTCGGTTGTGACAGGCGAACCATACTGTTTGGTGCTTTTCACCTCTGTTCGGTTGTGACAGACGAACCATACTGTTTGGTGCTTTTCACCTCTGTTCGGTTGTGACAGGCGAACCATACTGTTTGGTGCTGTTCACCTCTTTGTGCAAAGATACTACTAAACTCTATTGCTGCATAACACTCTGCCCTTGAATATTATTGAGTGTTCATTAAAGTCATTAATTGATACGTGTGTTTTTTCCAGTACAGCTTTGGATAAAGGTGTCTGCTAAATGACAAAATGTAAATGTAACTTTAATGTCTTGTTTGTTTTAGGTTCCTATGGAACACCCCTTTCGCTTAAGTGATTCGCTGTTAGAATCACAAATGACCTGACGTTTGTTTGATCCAACGACTACAGAAATGCACCGTGACCCAGACTAGTGATGACACGTGCTCCTGAACCGAAGAAAAGATCACAAATTGCAAGGCACTAGTGAGCATCCAATTACAGCACTTTTCCTTTCTTATCGAAAGTACCCAGGAGCCTGCAAGCTACTTTCACGCCTCTGGCCAGTTGTTGACATTGTTTGTTTGTTTTCCGATCCCCATTCTGGTAGCTGATTGACAGCCGTGTTTCTTACAAACTCAGTGGTATATTGTGCCAGTGCAGCACCCTGGCTAATCTGAAGAAGCATGTTCCCTGCCTACGCTTGGGCCGTACACAGGAGATCGAGACAGCTCACAGTTGCTGTAGTAATTCACAGGGACTAATTTATTTTGTCAGCTGTTCCGCAACATTAACTGTAACGATAAACCAATAAAACACACATTGTGTTGTGTAAAATGTATTACCATTGGCAAATCGCCACCAGGATAAACCGCTCCAGGGTGTGCGGTTATATAAAAATAATCCAATCTGGAGTGGTAACGGCCACATCTCACCAGCCCATCATGGAATATTGTCATACCACAAACCACAAGCCCCATCGTACTTTATCCCTTACATAAACAATAAAGCATCTGCTTCAGGTATTTGGTTTGTCTTGCTTTCCACTCTTTTCCCCTGGTTCTTTTGCTGATTTTCACATTTTCTCACGATTTTATCTACCACAGCATCTAAAACTTTAACTAAATGAAAATTGAGATTTCTTCTGCATAAACGCCCCCCCGAACAGCATCGTGCTGATTGCTCAAGTATGGTACAACTCAATCACAGACAGAGAGCAGAGGCAACAACCAAGGATGCGAACAATGCAGAATGTTTTTAATTACATAGCAGTCAAATCATCTCCAAATTAGAAAGAGAATACTCGCTGATTGTTTTGTCGCCCTCCATCAACACCCGGTCTGATTTGCTGGAAAGTGAAGCACCTTGTATCTAACCCCCCCCCCGAGTGGCAGGAATGGAAGGAGGCACAAGAACATTGAAATCAATGTGGTCGTGCACTGTTGGATCCAATGAGTTACCTCTTATCTTCTCTCTCAGGGCTACACTGACACCTCTCTGCATTTATATGTACTATGTCCTCTGTGTTTTGGTGCCCCTGAATCGGCCAGAGTCTCACTAGGTTTTGGGAATGTCCCTTCTGAGAAGAAAGAGCCTTGTAATTGTGCTGAATGTGTATGTAGGACTCGTTGCTATTGCTGCATCCGTTTGTGTGTCTGTACGCCTCAGCATTCTTTTTTAAATAAATCTAAATCAAAAAGATTGCTGAGGGGGACAATTGACGAAAAAACAGATCTCTAGGCAATCTTTTTTAAAAAACGACAATGTATTTATTGGATTTTTAAAGTATTTTGACATACCGTGAAATATGTACAATGCAAAGTTAAAGCCCCCATCCTCTGCTGCCTGCCTATCCCATCCTTTGCTGCCTGCCTATCCCATCCTCTTCCCACACAATATTTCTTAAGAACAAAGGGGTAAAAAAGGGAAAAAGGGAGGGGGGGGATAAAGTGCTATTTGTCTTGCGACAAAAGAGTTAAATAGAAAACAGAGTGCATTATAAATGGCAATTAAATTAAACACAGAATTAAATAACAGTGTAATCAATTACATCGTTTCATTACTAAACAGAAACACATTTTGAGGTACCACAGGAAATCCCCACCTTAGTATTTAGTAAACGGGTTATTTTCTCAGGAAGTACACATGATGATAATTCCCTCATCCATGCTGACATTCTTAGAGTTTCATCTCCAGGCAACCTTACAAAGAAACAGTAGGACATCATACTAAACCTTCCACCGACACAGCGTTTTCAACCTGCTAAGAAAATATCCCTCAGACTAGCATAGCAATCATTTTATTGGAACAATGGGAGGAGATGTAGTAAAGTTGCGATTAAACAGAACGGATCGAGCCACCTCGGCGTGATACAAGAAATGCCTACACAATCTAAATCTGCATGCTATGAATAGAGGCGAACACGCAGACTGGTGTAGCCAGAGACGAACAGGCCCGCAGCTCATTAGATTTCAACAGCGAAACCTTGAACTGTAATAGAGCAGGCTTTTACAGTTGAAGGTCAATGTGTGGTAGGTCTCATGTTAGCTTCTTATCTTTCCTTCGGGGAGCACTATAGGATGTAAGCTTTCATGTGGAGAGCTTGACTCATGGTCTCCTTTCATCCTCCTGCGTTGCACTTGGGGGTTTTGATCAGAACAGTGTCACTAGTAAATGTATTTGTAAAATTGTGGCGATCAGACCAGGGCTGCATACTCATATCATTCACATTTTGGTGCTTTTCTTTTTTTCACGTTCAGAGCTGACGCGTGCGTCTACATTACGTATCTCGGCTCCTGAGTTGATGTGTTACGGGGCTACAAACAGAGGTGTCCGCGCTAGGTGTGGTTTCAGGTGGCGCTGTCAGATCGCCTCTGGATTCTGTCGTGTGTGCTCTCTAAGCCAAAAGCAGCTTAGTAACCATGTGCCGACGGATGCTTTTCAGCAGCATGCGAGGCTAACTGAGGCGTCTCGGTTATGTCCTCGGCTACACTTATGCCTGGAATGTGCAGACTCTGCCCCACGGGGAGTTGTGTCCTTTAGCCTGAATGCGAGTTCGAATACGCAGACGTATTAGGGCTTGGAGAAAAGAGAGGAGAATGGTACTCCTAGAGTGTCTGTGAGCTGTAAACCAAGGTGATCTTCAGGCCTTTAGGAAGACGTTTTAAAAGGTGATCAAAGAGATACATACTGAACGTTTTGCCATAAACTCTGCTTAATCAGTCAGTACTGTAAAGACTGTACAAAACTCTTCTGAGCACCTTGTTGTTTAAAATTAAAGAACATCATGTCACAGAACGCATGAATAAATAGAAACATGCATATTTATGTTTGTACACAGTATAATCTCAGAGCCATTTATATGTATTTAAATTGAATGTTGAATGAAGTAGACTTCCACTGACACTTCTGCTCCACCATATATTACAATCAGTGGCAGTTTGATGACTGTAAATTTATGATATGTACTTTACATCTATTTGTGTAGAATAAAAGCCAATTACCCGTGAAAGGTTGCCAGATTGTGACCGCACAGCTGAGTGTTCCTCTGAGTCTGTCCCTGTGTCAGGCAGAGCTAGAGGCATTAGCATTGTTCATGGCAACCTGCCCGAGAGAGACTGCTTAGCCTTTGTTCATGGCCCTTAAGTAGCAGAAAAACACATGGTACGGCATGTGGAATGATTTGTATTTTTCTCATGAGGATTTTCATCATTGTCATCATAAAAAAACCAATAGCTAAAACGGCAATACTGTTACTTCTACTACTATTACTGGTACTACTATTACTACTACTACTACTATTACTGCTAGTACTACTACTGCTACTGCTATTACTACTACTGTTACTGTTACTACTAGTACTACTGCTATTACTACTACTGTTACTGTTACTACTAGTACTACTGCTATTACTACTACTGTTACTGCTACTATTACTGTTACTGCTATTACTACTATTACTACTACTATTATTACTACACCAATAACAATAATAATAATAATAATAATAATAATAATAATAATAATAATAGTAATAATAATAATAATAATAAAAATGTGATTATTTAAGACCGTATCCAGTCTGCAAATACAATAATTACCATGTGCTTTCTTTATACTGTCTGGTTCCAGTTACAAACTATTTAGCAAACTGAAGAATTCTCCATTGTAATATTTTTTACATAAACTTTTGAATTACCACTAACTCCATCTGTCCATTAGCTGAAGAAAATTCTACAACTCTATCAGGCTATGCAAAACGTGCATTGCATATCTTTTTATGAATATGAAATTATATATTTGGTGCTCATTTTGCATATCATTAGCATGCTAGAAAACTTAGCATGACTTGTTTTTCATCAAAGATCTTGCTTTCATTTCCTGATTATTTTTGCAGTCTGCAGATGGTTCATCAGTAGCCCTGATTGCAAACCGCCTGGTAACAATAAAATGTGATTATTCAGCAATTTGTTAAGTTCTCTGACAGTCATTCGATCTCCTTTGAGCCCAAAGATGCCGGTTTTCAGCTGTCTATCCCAAAAACAAAACTTGAATGATTACCTCTCATTCCTATTTGTGAGTCCAGCCACTCATGTAATACATTTTGTTTGTCATCATTTTATTTCTACAGCTGACAGACGGGAGAAAAAATACAAACAAACTAGAACAACAAACAGGAGAAACGCGTTAATAGAAAAGCACAGGATATATTGAGGTTTTCACTCCAACAGAGTCACTGACTATAGTGCAGCATGACACTGCAGGCCCACCGTGCCCTGTGTAGTTTGGAAAGGGCCTCGGGCTTCCCACCTCCCTAACCCGGATAAGAAGTTTGAAGACAAACAAACGAGTGAACGACTTTCATTGAGAAAGGGTGTCAGCTCCTGTGGGGCCGGCACCCTTGCTTTTACGCTTTTTGACAGCGGCACTTAAACCGAATTACTCCAGCGATGCGTTCGGCTGTCGGAGCAGGTCAACCACGAGCGGCGTGGGGACCGAAAGCAGCGAAGGCGGCAATGTGATGAACAGCCAACCGATGAGCCCGGACGAGTGCCACGCTTTTAATTAGCACCTGGTTTTCACCCAAAAGCCCAGGTGAGAGGACGCACGGGATCATTTCAATTACAAGTGAGGAGCTGAGGTTCAGGGCAGGCCAGGGGATTCTCGGCATCTCTCCACCAGAAGCTCCACGCTACTTTCATAGGCACTTATCGAAGACGTTGAGGTATGGTCAGCTATAAAGGCATAGACACTCAGCAGAGAAGGCTCTCTTGGGACTAAAACATGTATTATTACTGTTAGTCCTCCTACTGCTCCTTCTCCAAGTCCTCCTTTTTGTTCTGCTTAAAGGCTATTTCCTCCTTTAGTCTCTGGCTGCTAACAGAGTACTGGTAACTGTTAGGCAATGGAGCAAGAAGAAGACCCCGTTAAACAATAAAGCCAAACCAGACCATTTATTTTGCTTGGTCTAAGCTGCGATGCCTGGTCATCAGGCCAAGAAGAGCCTCTCATTTGTCCTGTGTTCTGTCAAGCTCTACAGCAGATACAATCCTGCCTGAATACTGGCTGTATTGCTCCTATGGTATACCACAGGTTTTTCTGTACAGTACTATTAATGTGAGTCCTGCACTTAGACAGAGAAATTAAAATGGTTTATGTTCTCCAACATACAAACACTTTAAAAATCAATGGCAGGCATTTTGTGAAATACATATTATGCAACATTAATCTTCTTAGTCAGACAGGACTGACCTCAATCAGAAAAAAAAATGTCAGGGTAAAAAAATTGCTCATACTGCAGTGTTTCTTTCAAACATCATTATTGTTGGCTGTCTGGTAAAGGGTATTGGTATGTAATAAAAATACTGCTTTAATACTTAATTAATCAAAATAAATGATCAACATGCAACAGGTAGGGCCGCAGGAAATTCTGCTGCCTGGTGCATGGGCCTACCATCAATAAAAGATTAATAAATGTTTTATGCAGTCCTCCACCTGAGAGCCAAGAGAAAGCTTTATTGTAAATCTGAGTTGTTTATATTTTCCCTTGATGGCTGGTAACCCTCAGAACACTTTACAAAAGATGCACTGACAATTTTCGGGACATATCTGCAGCACGGTACAACTTCATCATTACAATAAATCCCTCTGCATATTTTTGTCCTGAATAAACATTTAACAGCCTTCCACTTGTTTAAAAATGTGGTTCTTTTGGTAAGAAAAGCATAAATAATTTCTATACCTATTAGAAGCACTTCAAGAGGAGGCTTTCTTCATGGTCAGGTCAGCACATATAAAGGATTCTGGTAGGAAAAATCAATAATCACTCCAAGCATTAGATTTTGTCTTGTATGATGCATCCAGGGCAGGCTATGCTACCTCAAGCTACTGGCCTTGACAATTACGAAGAAAAGAAAATACATCTTAAGAAAATCCATCTTAAAACATGTTCTGGTTGAATTTACCAACATGCCAATTAAAACATTATGCAGCCGCTCTCTGATCTTATACCAACCTCCCCAAACAGTTCTAAATTTTTGGATTTTCAGCTTTGGCTTTACAGATTTTGGCTTCCAGAGTTGTATGACTTTCTCTAGGCTTTGAACCTGGTTTTTTTGTCTTTGGCTACCAGTTCTGGATTCTGTTGTTTGCATCGTTTTTCCCCTTTTGTTTCTGACCCTCCATCTGATCTACAACTAGTCTCTTGTGCTGTGCTTTAAATAAATCGCGCTCTGCATTTGAATCCTTCCCGGTACCATGTGGACTTTCTTACACAGTTACAGTTACAAAAACACAAAATTTTAAATCTAGGCAGTGAATATTGATTAGCTGCCAAGGCTCTGAAAAAATCAAAGACCCACCAAAATTTAGTGGTTCTCCAAAATATATGCTATAATGAGTGTGCAATATAAAAGAAATACTTAAAACATGTTCGATACTAGACTAGCATCATACATCAGTAGACCTTAATTACATAATCTCTAGTATTTCAAATGCAACTTTGTACAAGATTTTCAGGTAATGTACTGTATAATAGCAAATTATTATACAAATACAAATATTGCATTCTGGCTTAATGAGTAGCAGTGTATCCATAAACGGCTTTGAGGGGAGTCCTTAAGTCAGATTTTGTGTAGGGCTCCCTAAAGGCCAGCCCTGTACACATGTGAAAACATGTACATCTAACCTGTATATGTTTGAAATGATCTGAAAAGGAAATTACAAAAGGACAGATTAGTAAAATGTTAACAAGTAAAAATATTCACCATAAATTGTGATGTGGGAAAGACTCCAGAGGTGGATAACATCAGTCACTCAGTAATACTTACAAGGGGTCCCTTTACAACACTTGCTACATAGACCATTTTGAGAACATACACAGTATGTGCTGAGTCCAGGTCAGTGAGCCTGATACTGGTTTTTGGTGGAAAGCTAATAAGCATGCATAAATGAGGGAGGTGTGTATGTGGGGGGGTGGACTCTTAAACAGTGGGTCATCCCCCCCGAAGGCAGAACTAGGTCTCATTTCATTTTTGCGCTCCAGTTTCGCGCAGCTTGAGGCATTGAAGCAGTTCTGTTGTGTCACTGAAGTGGACCTCCTTCCTACGAGAGGCCAGCCCAAACAACACAGCCAGGGGCACATCGAAGTTCCAGCACCACTAGCGGGCTTGTTAAGTACAATGCCTTCCGGTGTCACTGAAATAAACTGCTTTTATTTTATGAGCAAAATCAGCACATCAAATAGATTAAGGGAAACTCATTTTTAAAAAGTTTTTGGGAACCGTAAAAAAAACGCACATAGATATCATGAAAATAACGTTACTTCCAGTACCGACTACCCTGACATTTGTCTTCCTTTTCATAGTTACTGGACTGTGAGTTGGTGCAAATGCGCTAACAAAGATATGCAATACACAGCCCCTTTGATGACTTGTACAAGCTTTCTTTCTTGGCTTTTGCTGTTACATTTCACAGCCACATCTTGAGCAGAATAAGGGCTGCTGTATTATTGTGTCTGTGCTTTGATGCTTCAGGTAGTCTGCTGTGTTTATCTGTTCAGAGGAATTTACAGAAAACATTTCCAAGTGCTGTGAACTAGAAAGGTCCTTGACAAATGTAAACAAAAAGGAATGCACACTTTTTGTTTGCAAGAGTATAATTGATTACTAAAACTGTATGAACAGAAATTAACCTTGCAAATGTAATATCTGACTAACGACATCGGCACATTTTGTATAAGCGTGGCATATACCATTAAAGTTTGAAACCTATAAATGGAAGCTGTGTCATATGCCCAGAAGTTCTGCTTTTAATTCAGAGAATGACAATTGACTTGCTCACACTGAAAATTATCACTGGGAAAATTTAGATTCCAGCACATTTGCCATATCTGTCTGTTGCTCCCTCAGCACAGAAAATGTAAGATTTAAACAGCTGCACCTCGTTTCAGCCTGTAGTCCCCTCACACCTTCCGCGGCAATACCTGCGTAAACAATGTGGCTGACCATCTCTGCACGGATTTAATAACTTCTCGGTTTGTCACCGTACTTCTCTGCGTCACTAGCATGAGAATACAAATGTTCCGGTGAGGCTTGAGGGACAGCGCGCCTGTGCCAGCTTGTGTCTGATCCGCACGCTTTGAGGGGTGCGCGAGTGTGCCAGGAATACACACCAGGGCACATACGGCCACGCACCTAATTTACCTTCCATGAAAAAAACTGAAGATTTGTCTGCAAGTACCGAGGGAGAAGCTGACAATGCATGTATCTGTATGATGTGTGGAATCTATTGGTCACTCAGAGTTTCCTCGTAACTTTAATTTTATATTGTTTTTAATTGTTAATGTATGAGTTATCTAGCTGTTATTAAAACTGTTTTCAAATACACAATCAGTACTGCAACACCTTGTCTTGGCAGTATTTACCAAGCAAATTGTTAAAGAGCACAAGTGTGAGTTTAAAGTGTGAGAGTGAAATAAAAATCACAAAAATTTTAGTGGGATTTTGATTCTAATTTATAACCATAATGTTGTTTTATGATGCGTGTATATCTCTGTCGGGGTAGTTATTTTAGGTAGTCATAACCACCGTCTCATTTAAAGGATTTAAAAAATTACTTGAGGACATTAAAATACGAAATGAGGACAAGCATTAAATCTCAACAGGTTAAATTAGAGCACGTTAAATGAAAAACACATATGAAAGTACAAGCAGAATTCACCCTTTATCTGTTCCAATGGCAATATAGCATGTTATCTTCATGGGAAGAATGTCACTTCTCTGCTCTTTCTAATTTCCCAAGGGACGCCTGACTCTCTCAAGTGAAGCTTTCCAACAGTAACACAAAACAGTCAAGGCAGATGAATGTCTTTCCACACTTTCCATTTAATACTATAATTCCCTTCAAACTCACTACCAACTTGAAAAACCTGGGACTTTACCCATGCTTATGTCAATGGCTCTCCAAGTTCCTGACAGACAGATCACAAGTAGTGAGGCAGGACAGATAAGTCTCACATTTCCTATTGCTGAGTGATCATTGTACACTTGACTGCATGGCCACTTTAGGCTCTAACACCATTGTTGAGTATGCTGACAACAGTATTGCAGTAGGCCTGACGTCTGATGATGAGAAGGCCTACCTGGAGCAGACTGGAGTATTGATACAAGGAGAACAACCCGAACATCAGTAAGATTAAAGAGTTGATTGTGAACTTCAGTAGAAGAGGTATTACCACCCCCTAAATATCAACAAGGCATCACTGGAGAGAAAAAACAGTTTCCAGTACCTTAGTGTTCACATCACACAGGACCTGTCATGGTCTTGTTACACTAACACCCTGATGAAGAAGGTCCAGTGTCTTTACCACCTTAGACATTTAAGGGACTTTAAACTTCCCTCTAAGATGCTGAAGAACCTGCACCACTGAGAGCATCCTGATGAGAAGCACCATAGCCTGGTTTGGGACCAGCACCAAGCAGGATAGGCGGGCTCTCCAGAGGGTGGTGCGATCAGCTGAGCGCACCATCTGCATCGAGCTCCTTCACCTGCATCTATTTACAACAAGCGGTGCTGGACCAAGGCCAGGAAGATAGTGAAGGACCTCAGCCATCTGAACAATTGTCTCTGTTACAGTCAGGAAAGAGCTTCTGGTGCCTGAAAACCAACACAGAGAGAATGGCGAGGAGCTTCTTCCCACAAGCCCTCTGGGACCTCAACCAGGGAAGCACCCCGAACTGGATCTTAGGCACCTTTATTCAGTATACCCCCACCTTCCTGTCAATGTTGCCAAGTGCATTACATTACACATTCGGCTGCACATCTGCACTTTACTCCTTATTACTGTTTTGAACCATTCTTATATGGTTCTAATTTAGTATTTCCTACCGGTATTTATAAGGTATTAATATTTAAAGTTTATAATATTAGTGATGTATTAGTACTAGGTAATGGATTTTAAAGACTTTCTACCTGTATTTATATCTGTCTCTTCTACTAGTTTAATAGGTAATTCTAGTCGTAAAAAAGCATTTCACTGCATGTTGTACACTGTATGGTTGTGTATGCAACAAAGTCTGAATTGGACATACACACAGTATCTACTTGCTGCATGTGCAGTATTCTTGAAAAAATTCCTGTCACAGATATTTTTGGGAAATGAAACAGCTTTGAAAAGCTTTTATTTCAGTTTTTACTTGGACAAATTATGACTTGCTAAAACTTTTTCCAATCTTTCCTCTAGTCAGATCCGTTCCATCAGTGCTTAACTACATGTCACATATGCAATGAGACAATGTAATTCCGTAGACTAAGGAATTTGTACGTTCTTTCTATTTGCCTAACCAAGACGAAGGCCGGTATATAAAACTTGTGAATCTCTATAATAACTTGCATTCATTTTTCACATACAGTACATACTTTTGTTTCGCAGTACCACCAATGTATAGTCTACTTATTTACTATTACTACTTTGTAATGCAGGATATATTTTATTAGAATCTGATAGAACAGAGTGGCTTTATTTAGGAGTAATATCTCCTTTCTGTGCTTTCCCAACCTCTTCAGTCAAGGTAGCCTTTAAATGACATAACTCACCTCAGTGGAGGAACAAAACAAATGAGGTCGATTGATTCTAGAATTTTCTAGTGATGGAATTGTGAGCACGTGTTGTACAAAGGTTTACATATCGGTTGGCAACTGTGACCATGGCAATTTTGGAAAATGTGTCTTGGCATAAACATCCACTTTTTGGAATGCTTGTGATGAACGCTGAAAAACGAAACGCTCCTCCACATCTACAAAGAAGGCTTTAATTATCGTTTGTCTCCTCGTAGAGTCCTGTTCGGCGATGAAGTCGCGCAGTCGTTTACACTTTGAGCGCAGCCAATACCATACATTTAAAATGGAAAACAACTGCATGAACTCATTTACTGTAACGAGGGGATGAGACTGCAGGTGCGGTGAGGTACCGGCAAATTGCAAACAAGATGCAGAAATCCTACATTTGCCTATTTGCTCGTCTTCAAATCTCTTTTCCTCAGCAGCTCAGTACATCAGCATACCTTTGAAATCAAATTTTAAACAAATGAGGTCCCTTAAAACCTCTTGTAAGAAATCTGCTGGTAAGTGCTCAGAACATATTTTCTGTTCCTTAGCTCCAGGTTTCAGAGCATGTTATTCATATCCTGCTGAACTGGAAAGGATAAAAAATTAAACAGGAGTCAAGAGCTTAATCACGATGATCTCCGTTAATATCTTTCAAATTTCAGACGAGGTAAAATTGAGCACGGGAGACTTTAATTAATACAGCAATTGTAGATTTGCCCTTCACATGCGGATGCAACATCGAGCTCCAACAAGAGGTGAGCCTTAATTTCACATCAAGATGAAGAACTCTACCCGGAGGGTCAGAATGTTCCCCCGCAGAGATTAGATTTAAAGTTTACAAAAAGGCTGGCTGATGTCATTTTAAACTCTAGATCCTTCTTATTGGGTTATTTATTTATTTATTTAGCTCCAGTGAAGAAAATCCCAGGACATGTGCTTTATATTTGTGGCTAGTGTAACCCAACAAGATCAAGACGGTGGAACAAAGTGCTATCGAGAAGGCAATTTCTGCATCTGCATTAAAGCCCCGTTTTTCTGTGTTCACTTCTACATTAAGTCTGAACGGAACAATGAGGAAATTAGTGATGCGTTTTGTAAGCCTGTGAGAGAAAAAACATGTATCTGAAGTGAATATGTACGAAATACATTCTAAACTCTGGCCAAGCCGGTATCTTCTCAGTCTTTATTTAATCGATTTCCAGAAAAAGCCTTCACGTTGCTCTGCAGAACGTTCCCCTCAGACGCCCGGGCACAGCACTGCCATGTAAACACTACCAGCCTGCATTCTTCAAATCGTTTAATTTCATTTTGTACAAAATGACTTTAGAGTTCAAAACATGATTATGTATGATAATTAACCTGGGTGAAAACATAATAACCAAAATATGTTTTACGTCATGCGTTTCCACGTCTAGTCATTAAATTTCAGATGGATATCATCATTGATAATAGTCAGCAATTAGCCAAATTGAGGAAGTATTGAAGATCGGAAAGATTAGTGTTTCGCTCCTCTCCTTATTTCACCTCTATATATAATAGGATTTTGACTGCCTATCTCAGAGTATGAAATACATTTATAAAGGTTAAACTGAGGAAATGTGAATATGTTTTCATTATTTTATGTATGTTGAGGACGTAATAGGCTTGGATGTAGTTTTCTGCACTATAGAACTGATTTTATTCCCCATTCTCACATGCATCTATTCTTAAAACACTGATCAAGCATTTGTCAAGCTTAAGGGGAAATATCCATTATCAAATATTGCTGATCTACGTCAATGTAAGGTATGACAATTCACTTATCAAAAACCATTATCTCTGCTCTTATGTCAATATCAGGAATGACAATTCTCTCACCATAAGCCATTATCACTGATCTTATGTCAATATCAGGAATGACAATTCACTTATCAAAATAATTCAAAAACACGTTTATGTCAGTTTATGTTTGAAGGATAAATTGACGCCCTAAGACAGAGACGGACAAAAAACAAATAAGACTTAGTACTTGTTGTTTTGATGTTGACTATTGTTGTTTCTTGTTTCTTGCTCTCCATACGTTTCTCCCAGTTTCTGTAAACACAAACTGCAAGAGTAGCTAAACCATATGTTCATCAAACCTCCCTTCTCTTCATCTAGTTAGACCTCCTGTGTGCGTCATTGCGGAAGAACCTCTGGGTAATGTGCGCAGAAATTAATAAAATAAGCGCAAATTCCCCGTTGTGGATTTATAGTAAGTAGTCCCTGCACACAACAGACAGAGGAAAAAGCTCTGCGGAGATAGCAGATGTAATAACATATAATTGACATCGAGCAATGTGGTTGTGAAGGGGATATTGTCAGCCTGAAAGAACGACACAATTGCCGTATTCAATACTGAAAAGCAAACAAAGGAGGGTCCCGTTCAGCTGTAAACATAAATACGCAATATAAAACTATATTGTCAGTAAAGCTTGGCGAGGTTCCCGGGAGTACGCGGCTCAGTTCTCGCAGCCATATGTGCGTGTTGTGTTTTGGTCTTCCGTGGCGTTTTGCTGAAAGTGTAAACACGGTAAAGGCAGATGCAGCGAAGCCCTCCGCAAATACCAGATGAAAACAAAATATGCTTAACAGCGAAAAGGCCGAACGTGGTCAGTAAGCAGCGGCAGGGAATGTGCATAACCGTAAATCTTCGAATAAAATGCTTAGCGTTGTACAGTTTCACTTACAGGATGGCCATCTAAAAATATAAGGTAGTTAAAGAAAATAGTCCTGAGAACCGTTGAAAATTTGTTGATCGTTAAACAATTATTTTCAATGTGAAAAATAACGCAAGCTCAGTCCACCTGAAAACCGCAAAGAAATTCATCGCTTAAGTACCGAAGAGTACTTTGGTTGAAAAACCGTATACCGAGGAAATCTGGGCAGTTTATCATTTATGTTGTTGTAACGTAAGGCGGCAGGGGGGCGTGGTGGTTAGGACTGTCCCCTTGCACCTCTGGGCCTGAGGCTCGATTCCCTCCTTGGGACTGTGTGCGTGGAGTTTACATGTTCTCCCTGTGCTTGGTGGGTTTCCTCCCACAGTCCAAAGACATGTAGGTTAGGTTGACGAAACGGTATAGAAGGTGACTGACTGTTGTAACATGAAAGGTTTTGCATTAATTTAGTTATACATGTAACTTCATTAAATATTTATCACCTTAAGTCTTTAAATATACTGGACTTCAAATGGTTTTCCAAAGTGCACCGTATAATTTTATGCATTTATTTCAAATGTTGTTACACTGTATAGCCATACTGAGGCACATACAAGCACAACAGATTTTTACGTTAGAGGAAAACTCAGGATGACGGCCTGCATGTTACAAACAGGTATGAATTACATTAGAGATTTCCTGTCGCGTCCTGTCTGTTGGATCTTATATATTACTACTATGAGGTATTGTTCATAACAGTGGTTTGCTGAGAATCTCGGTGTGAAGCTGACAGACCTCTGACCTCACAGTGAGGCTCAGGGTTACACTGCACATGTTTAGACTGTAATAAGTCTGCATACATTTGAATTCAAAGCCTGCAAATTACAAAGCGGTGGCAGAATCACCACTTCTACACTTTTAAAAATAGATGAATGGCTTGTGAGTACCTGGAACACGGGAAAACAAACAAACAAACAAAAAATACAGCACAAGCAGGCACGCACTGAACTGTCAGCGCACGCTAATCTGATCTGAGCCAAAATTTATTGTAGTATAAATTTCAACTTCGTCTTTTTCCTTTATAATACTTTAGAGTACGTGTTCCTTTGAGTTGTGCTGCTTATAACACCGGCTAGATAATATATCTGTGCAAATTATTTTCCACAGTGAATACGAAAACTGTATGTGATGGAATATGTCAATGAAGATTCTCCGTCGTCCACGTGGAGCTGTCTGGAAGCTGAATCATATCAACTGGACTTCTTTCTTCTTGACGTTCCACTACTGATCCAAGTAGTTTTTTCAGACAGATGTATATGTGATGGAGTAACACACCAGTTTGAAGACTCTAGTTGCTATCAGTTTTCCTTGAGATTAAACGAGCACGCTTTACTGCATTACAATGGCTGTATTTGTACTCATCACCTGATGGCATATCTGTTATTGATATGTGTCAGCACATCTGTGGGCACGCTTCACTCAGCAAACACAGAACGTTCAAATAACGATAGTTAAACATCCCTAATGTTCCCTAAACGTTTAGCTAACGTTATTTGAACGTTTTGTGTTTGCTGGGCAGTTTAAATAAATCCCGTGTCCACAGAATCATCCACTCTCTGTAGTGTGGAGTACTGGCTGGAATGGATGGGGGTTCAGTGACCAGTTCTCGTACCAATCATTAGATAATTCTGAGATTAACTCTGAGCTGAGCGCTGTTGCTAGGAAACAGATGGACATATGATAATGCCGTATGGATCCCAAGCGCAATGTTCCAAACTCAGCAGCGGGAATCGGCTTGCAATATCTCATGAGGAAAAGATGCGTCTCTTCAATAACGCAGTCAACTTCACGCCGTGTGCCCTGCATCTCTTTAAGACCAGTAGCTTGCTCTTTCATAACCACACTTACATTAGAAGCATCCCATAATATCCTGTGGAGTTTCTGGTACTCAAGAGAGTGATTGCTCTTGCCAATTTTTTTTATTTATTTAAATTTATAAGCATTACCATTTATTGTAATAAAATCATATTAAAATGTATGCTTAATGTAAGACATTTTTTATTATGTTTACCTTTATCAATTTAACTGCTGTTAGGAATTTGTGACTCTTACTCAGAATGTGACTTTTAATAATTAATTTCTGAGTGAATGCAACAGCTGACCCACACTAAAGGAACAATTATAAAAAAGTAAATAATTCCCCTTTATTGTTCTTCTGAGCTATCTCCAGAAATCTGAATTTGCATGACACACTTCTAAAAGCTTTAAATAGAACCAACTGTCACGAGAGGAGGTCCGTGGATCACCAGAATGAATTTTCCCAGAGCTAAGACTCAAAGCAGTATGTTTTCCAAGACAGTTAATGATGTAACAAAATGCAACATTGCAAAAAAAAAAAAAAAACAACACTGTACCCAGTTCCACATTTGCAAATTACCATGACAACTTTATTTTGTTTTTGGTTACTGTCAAGGAAATGTTGAGCAATACAATATAATCAAATCTATAAAAAGTAATATATCAATTTATTTAAGGGGGGGAGGGAGGTGGTGTAGTTTCCATCATATTTGGGAGAAAAAGTCAGTCATTATATAGTTTAACTGTTGATAAGTCACATCACAGCAGTCTCTCATTACCTGCTTTTTATATACAGTATATATACATTATACCTATATAGCAAAGCCTCCAGCTTTCCCACATGCACATATGTGTGTATTCAGACATGAAATGGCAGTATGACATACTTGCATATATGAGAAGTATGACACCTGTGCTGTCTCCTTAACAGCTTCCAACGGTGAAATGTTCCCATTCTTGCTAATATCACTCAATGGCAAAGACAAAAAAATCCATAAAGTTGCAGACTATATTACCCTACGTCTATATATTCAGGGTTGCCAAAACTCATGCTTTTTTTATTTTGTTATATACTGCTGTGCTCTGTGAGTCACATACCTGCCTACACTGGTTGAAGCTGATTACTGACCGTTCACCAGCGAGAGGCCTTTTGAAGGACGCGAGAACGTGAAGAGGGACCTAAAAGTGTGTCTCACGCCAACAGAGCAGAGTTGGCAACCCTGGTTATTTATGCGAACGACTAAAATATCAGTATTCTTTTCACTTTTTATACCAACCCAAAGACACACCAGTTCACCAACTGTCATTTTTGAAAACAAAAAATTTTAATTTAAAGAATTCCTTCAGAGGGCGACACGGTGGCGGGGTGGTTAGCACTGTCGCCACGCACCTCCAGGCCTGGGGCTCAATTCCTGCCTTGGGTCTGTGTGCGTGGAGTTTGC
>JABJVR010049084.1:0-22792 GCA_025773905.1 Chitala chitala | reverse complement strand
TGTGAGAGAGAGAGAGAGAGAGAGAGAGAGAGAGAGAGAGAGAGAGAGAGAGACAGACAGACAGTCACACTGTTTCTTCATCTATTACTTTTTGGCCTGTGTGACAAGCCATGGCTTTCTGTAAAAGCCTTTTAATTAGATGATTATCTCTGTCTAGCTGAGAACCTATTCAGGAATTTCAGGCTGGACATTTTAGTATTCACTCACAATAAGACAAACGCAATGCAAATGACAGAATTAGACAGTAATCCAAAGAAATCCAACTATCAAAAGATTCATAATGAAAACTTAAACAAATGATTTAATCAGACAATGTATATTAGGACAGCTTTGATTTCCCAGTAATCTCAGTAAGTACTCACTGTACAGTATGAGCATCCTCTAGACTCACTTTCCTAAAAACACAAAGGGTTAACTACACGTGTGTACAACACTAAATTAGTGCAATAAGACCTTCTGCGAGAGTATAACTGTGGAAAGAGGACTTCCTGAAACCTGTCCGTGATCGCAATGAGAATTAAAAATTACAATGGCACAGCAAGTTTACCCTCTCCGAACGAGAGAGAGAGAGGGAGAGAGAGAGAGAGAGACAAGCATGCATAAGCATCTACTCCAATTTAACACAAATATTAATCACATTCTGTGGATTACCAACAAATTACCTAAAGTAAATAGACATGATAAATAACAAAAAAGTAAAGGCAGATCAAAACACTGCACCTCTCAGCTCTCAAATCCTGCCTGAAATCATGCGAACGACTGCAAACGGTGAAATGCGTAATGGTAATGTACTCTGCCAGGCACGAAGTTATTAGAAATAGTTAATGGCTGTAATTATAGGTTAACAAAGAGCGGCACATACATATACTGTAAGTGACTGGCACGTCTTTTGAAAGGAATCATACTTCACGTGTAATTTCACGTGCATAATTATACTACTTCATGTAGAGAATGAAAACGTCTCGTAGCGTGGCCGTGTTCCCACTGAGCTTTTCTGCTTTAAAGAGCGACGCTGGTTTCATCGGCAGCCTTTGGATTTTTTTCTTTCAGTGGTGACACGTAAGTATGCATCGTTTATTTTGTCATGAATTAAAATGAAATTCAAGCATTTTTTTCCTCCTCACTTCCTCAAACCTCGGAATTTTTCCCCAACACGCGACGGCTTTTGCTTTGCGACGCCGGTATTTGTTTATTGGCCTTCTAAAGTTGAGTTTGAAATTTCTTTGCAAAGATCAGATCTCTCCCAGCATGGTTGCCTCAAACCAAATGACTACGCTTTTGCAAAGACATAACACATGAGTTTTAATCTAATTAAAAACAGCATCACAAACAGATATAACAGATGTTTTCCTTCATTAAAACTCCCTGCCAAGGATATGGACACTGCATCTGATTTATAAGTAGACTTGTGTTGTCTTCTTCATTAGACAGAAAATTAATTTTATGCTGCATGATCTTCTTCCCGTATGTACAGCAGCATAAACAGGGAAAATATCTGATCTAGTTCTCTGATACATCCTGAAAAAAAATAACCTGACTTTAAAGTGGATGACTATAAAGATAATTTCAGAACACATACAGAAACATAACTGTCACACAATATAGTTTCAGATCAAGCTGCACTGTACACTGAGTCAGCGTTGTCAGGGATGTACCCTATAATTTATTGCATTTCTTCCAAAAACACCCTCTGGTCCCCGGCTGTGGAAACAGATAAAGACATGCTCTGCTGTTAAAAGTGTCAAACACAGCCCTGTAATGCTGACGGCAGTAACATCAGAGCTCGCCTCTTGTCTGGAGGTCTGCGACTGACATCTGCTCCGGAGCTGGGCAGGAGCGGTGGTGAGCAGACCGCCTCAGCACCTTTGCCGGTGCAGGTCACGACCTTGGGTGAATGACATGACTCTGGGATGGTAAGCAGGCTATGGAGACCAGGTGACAGCGGTTTAATTAATCGGCACAAACGAGGCTTACAAGGAGAGGATATGTTCACAGCTACTAATCACATTACAGCAGGAACCGAGGTGACTAATCAAGCAGCTCAAGTTGGCATGACAGTTAAACCCTTATAAGCAGCTCTTTCTCAGAACTGTTGGTTTTTTAATACCTTTTCTGTGCTCTGTTGTTTCATTCTGAGCATAACAAACATTCTGCGCTCCTACTGAGGGATAAAAGAGCGTTCCTCAGGGGTGTAGCTGACTGCTGCTGTCCCGGCCGTGTCCACTCAGCCTTGGCTCAGTCGTTTCGACTGTTCTAGCTGACACTGCGTTAGGCTGTTTGTCCCTGTTGACCTGTATGTGTTGACAGGTCTCACACACTGTTTAGAGAACTGTGCTCAAATGGGTCACATGTGGAAATCACTAACCTACCTGTAGCTGCGCGCACGCACACACACACACACACACACACACACACACACACACACACACAAGCACACATAACTTGTTATGAAGCAATGTGTAGAATCATACTACACATTAGTGTATGTCAAATGGATAAGACTGACACATGTTGAGATAGTGAGGGGGTACACAGCATGTTCGTATATGAAGGCTCTTTGTCAATTCAAATGGTGCTCCTTTGAAATGCTGCTTACAGTTAACGTTTGTGTTTTGCAGAGTATACAATTTTTCATCTCCCCCCAGATGTACATTATTGTGTACAGTGAGTTAGGTTATATTTATTTCTGAGCCATTGGTTCAGAATAGCTATTTAAAATGTTTCATTATAACACACCTGCTAATTCTGGGGCACCCACTTGTCAAGAGTGGATGTTTCTGGCACATTCCATGTTACAAACGAATGCTGGCCATGCCAGTATGTTAAACCTTAAGGCCTGTCACTGCTCTTTGTAATGTTTTATTTGTTCTTCACTTTTTTGTTGTATCTAACCTGCATTGTGTTTTGACAGATGGCTGAAAAGCCGCGTGTAAAATCAAACGCTGTTATCATTGTGCTTTGTGCTGGCCAGCTGGCTTTTTGTATCAACGTAATTGTGTGACACGCTTTCCATTCCAAAACGCTATCATCAGATGTGTGTGTCGCGGCGTTTAATCTTGCACTCCTGTCAGGCGTGATTTTAAGGTCTCTTGTGCTTGTGTTTCCAATCATCGTGCAAACAGGAAATAACAGAGCTGGGTATATAGGAATGCATGTGTGTTCTCTTAATGAAGCACGTATTCCTCCTAGTGTTATTGAATAAGCATGAATAAGCAGTTTTGCTTATTTGTTGAATTTTTACTTACTGGTGGCAGAGCAGATCAACAGTATAACGATCAGGCACATGGAAGTAAGTACTCGTGCAGTAACCCAATTCCTATTTTCAGGTATGAAGATTTCTCCTGGATCAGTTGAGATATTACCATGTTTTCTGACGGGTCTAAAACACACTTTCCCCCTTACAAATGCTAATTGCCATTAAGGTAGTGGTCACCATAAAGTAATGCTTATTGAGTGGTCGTTGTAAGCAAATGGTGCAGAATTTCCTTTCTGGCATAAGGAAACACTACAATACTTGCTTTCAGAACTGCAAGGCATTAACAAACAATGACGTTACTCCATGAGAAATACATTAAAATAACCGTCATCTCCATAGAGATACCATTAGCATGGTACATTAGTCAGCCTCAGCATCCTTGAGCACAACACGGCTGTTTTCAGTGTGATGTAGTGAGATTTCGCATCATATGACTTAATTAATGCAATTAATACACCAAAATGTGTTTTAAAATATTAAGAAGGATCAGACAGATGAATGTTGTTGTGGTTAAATATACTCACACCCTTGGCACCTTGAGGTATTTAACCACTACAATAAAAACAAATATTTTTAAGGATTTTTTTAGGCAGCTTTTCATTTCTGTGTCCTGTCTATAGTGGTGCAAACAATACTTTTAAAACTTTCTACACTTTTTTTCTTTAATTACTTTGATATGAAGATGCAACGACTTTTTACCACTAGAATCTTCTTTCAGCAAGCTGATGTCAACTTTAACACTGAAACACAAGTAAAATTAGCATTTTGTGACTACAGTCGTATCACAGCGATATAAATAGCAGCATTTCTGAATAAATTAAACAACGGGAAATAAATTATGCAGATATGTGTGTAAATGCAGAAGCTGTACATTATGAAGTCTGTACAGTATGAAGTCTGTACAGTATGAAGTCTGTACACTATGAAAAAGTGGAATGCTGAAAAAAAGAAAAGGAAAAAAATAGCTGTCTTGGAATGGAACCGCAAAGAAGAAAGCAAGGAACGAAAAAACTAATGAAAGCACCTTCTTTGCTGCCTGTGTACCAGCTGTGTGTTAAAGTAAAGCTACAAAGAAAAGACCTGGCGTTTGTATGGTCGATTTTATTTAAATAAAAACTCTGAAGCCAGCGAGAGGTACCAATATGGTTTCAAGGTTTTTCTTTTGTTTTCGTATTTGCTTTTCACAATTTCTCCTATTTTTCTTTGAGAAAGCACAGTAATACAAGAGAGACCCTCAACAATACTTGAATATCACAAATAAATAAACAGTAAACAAAAACATTTAAAATTTTACGGAATGTTTCATAAATGGTTTAAACGGTTGTTAATGAAACTTGAGCGTATTATTAATGATAAAGCTACATCCAAAATGACTTAGTTAATTATCTGAGTTTTTTTTAAGTTAAGTTTAAAAGCAGTGGGCAGCGTAAACGCAGAGATGTCACATGAAAATTACAGTTCTGTAGAATGCATAAAAACCTGTCACAGGCTTTTTTTTATATATAAAAGTACACTTAAGTATAGTCTATATGAGTTAAAGTGTCCATTACAGAAATTGTACTGAATTTGCAGTTAAAGCACACAGCAGATACACAATAAAGTCAGAATATGGGAATTACTCTCCTATGCAACATTTCTCAAAAATGTCTTATTTCTGGTACAAAAAAGTACAGCACAACAACTGAGTACAAGTGTCTGCTAGGTCCCTGAGATGTGTAGCAGTTTGTCTAAGTACACTGATTGAAGTTCTAAGAGGGCTTGGCTGTTGTTCCCCTGAGTGAACCGCTTGAAGCTGAAAAGCTTCTTCAGAAGTGCACATAGTTGTTAGCTGTGTTTGGACTAAGGCTATTTAAGGAAAACCCCCGGAGGTGCTCTGTGTGCCTTAGTTCACTGGTAACGGAACTTACCTTCAACATTTCTAAAGTAATAGCGAGACATGTTACAGCACAATGCAAATGCTAATAATAAATCGTTGTCTCAGCAATGTACATTTAATTTTTCTTTTCCAACTACAGCGAGGTGTAAATGAGCTATGGTGTAAAAATGAACTCTTGAGTTCTATGACAAGAAAAGCTCTTGTTTGTAACCCACGCCATATGTTGTTAATCATAATTATTCATTTAATGGAAATTCATTTCATTCCATCTTAATATTTCCAGTTCCTCCTTGATAATAAGATGAAGTGTTTGCTCAGTTAGGATGTGTTTTGACTCTCATTTGCAGTTACAGAGGAAACAAAAAACGAATGTTTTACACAACCGTCAAAAAAAGCACGTGGATTAAATTAACAGTGGTAAGGTTTTCTTAAAATTAAATAACAAATTCTCCAGATTGCTTATCTTGTGTAAGGTCACGGGGTGTCTGGAGTCTCTCCCAGGGAGCCTAGGACACAAGGTGGGGGACACCCTGGATGGGATGCCAACCCATTACAGGGCACAATCGTGCACACAGCCACATGCCATGGGCAATGTGGAAATGCCAGTCTGCATATAGTTTATATCTTTGGACTGGGGGAGGAAACTGGAGTACCCAGGAGAAACCCCCAAAACATAGGGGGTTACACAGAACAGACACCACACACACGGAGTGTAGGTGGTATATGAACCCCTGATCCTGGAGGTGCAGGGCAACAGCACTAACCAGTCAGTGCCCAGTATACATCCTCCTTTCTACACAAAAATATTCATGTAAATCAATAGTTACCGCTTTTTGCTGCAGTTCTGCACAGTGCTGAAGATGTAACCTGATTTGTAGCAAAGGCTCCAGACCACCTGCCGCCTTGTTCAGAACAAGCTGTTGGAAAGTGAGTTAGAATGAGTTACCACTTTTATCCAGAGTGGCCAAATGCCTTCTTAATCCATGCAAAATGTTGAAAGAGTTCATTAGCGTACAGAAATTCAAGACAAAAATAATCTATATGTTGCTCCTTCTGGTCTTCACAAATGCATTCTACCAAAAGCAGAGACACAGACATGCAGACCGATTTAGCTTTGATAGCATTTCTGTCGAAAGGTCAGATATGGGGCATGAAGTTTTATTTTTAATGCGCTTGAAGAGAATGCATTTGTCAGTGTTTGTCAGTATGTGGGCTTGTAAGTAACACTTAGTTGTGTTTTTGCTGAATGGGACTATTTTTTGGCCAAAATGCAAGTCAATACACAAACCCAATACAATTAATTTATGTTGTTTAGCAAAGCTGCCTTACAGTACATAAAATGAGACATAGGGATGTATTAAAAATGCACAAAGGAAACCATAAGCATATGTAATGTTGTTGGGAAAAGACCTTGAACAATCTTAAAAGTTTTTGTGAAAAATAAAGGTGATGAAAGTTAGAGAAGAAAAGAACAGGTGGTCCCAACAGAAACAGAAAGGTAAAAAAACTTTCCTTCTATAACCTCTTTCCAAACCACACCCCAAGTATGTTAACTTTAAACAAATGAAACAGCTGGTGTTGCCAGTGCTATATGTGCAAACCTGGACCCAGTGGAGCAAATTTCCAGCCAGTTCAGTGACTGTCATCGACAGCCCATGGCTTTCATTTAGGCAAAGGGAGGTATACAATATACATAGTACATTTATTTAGATCACATATTTACCCCAGTGGTAAATGTGCATTTTGTAGGTGTGAAACGGTAATGTAATAGTTTAGCGTGTCTTGCCCAAGAAAGAAATCAGTAATGCCTGATAATAGGGAAGACCTGAGTGTTTAACATGGTTGGCTGGACAAGAAAAAAGCTTTTCTAATGCTGTGTGGTTTGGGTTTTGACCAGGTGAGCTGATAAAACACTGACTTGGATGGGTGGGATCAGCAATAATCTTCACTGTAGGCTTTTCTTGTCTGGAACCAACGCAGACTTCGATAGGGGTCAAACAGTGGATGGTGAGGCCCTCCGAAGCATGGACAACATGCTGAGGATCTAACTCTGGGGCAGAGAGACATGGAGTCAACCCAGGCAGTGTTTCAAAGGGTACATTGTTGAAAATTGTTGGTCAGTGAACCTAAGTGTTGTTACAAACACATATTCTAAAACGTTAGCCAAGGAAATCACTGAAAATGGCTGTCAAAGTGTCTGGCAGCTGAAGGGTTAACCATCTTGAGTTCTTCAGTGAGGTTAGAGTAAGGAAAGCCTTTCAGTGCCTTTCTCTATATTTCCAAGATAATAGCAACATTGAGTCGGACTCAGAAATTATACAAAAATTTCATGTTGGATTCTGCAAGGTTAAACGTTCTGGGCCAGACAAGAAGACTGCCTACTAATGACATCGGCATGTTTTCCTACAGTTCGTGGAACCTTTATGGGATAAAGTTACATCACTATAACGTCACAGTGGTTCCCTAATACATGTTTGTGTCATAATACAAGAGCAGATGTTATTGTCAATCTTGGTAAGCAGTACAGTGTATGAAAAGAACAGTACTAATACAAAATTGGCATGGCACATCACTAAATACTACTATTCAGACACCACCGCCATTACCTTACTGAACATAATTTATTAGCAAAGGGTGAAACAACCCGAGGATATGTCTGGGCAGATTGTCACAAGTCTGTCTGTTACACCAGACTGAGGCAAGCGGTGTCAACAGTGCTTAGGTCTAACAGCAAAATTATTGCAGCACTCCTTGTGCGAGTATAATGATATATCATTTACAACCCTGGGAACAGCCATTTCTGTGCCATGAAAAGGTTTTGCTGTGGGTGTCCAAGAATTTCTCTACTTTCAAGGTTGATTTTTTCTTTTAATTTACAGGGAGTGTTATGAGAAATGATAGATTTGAATCAAGTCTGTAACTATTACAAGATTACAATCTAAATTTGGCATCCCAAGCACGGCCCTGATTACAGTAACGATGTCTGGTAGAAAACGTATTAATTATGCAAATGAAGCCTTGTATTGCAGAGGTGTATGACCTAGAGTAAATATAGTGGTGTTAATTGGAAAGAATACAACTAAATTTTTACATTTCATCCTGTATAGACTCAGTTCATGTTTGTGGTTCAACTATCTTGTTACGTGCCTTGGGAAAATATTGTTGTGAAAGGGGATATTCAGTATATTTCTATAAAATAAATGGAATTGAATATTACTTAAACTGTGATAGTTTCATAGGTTTTTACTTACTGCTGTTATGTGACTCAGAAGCTCTATGTGCTCTGATTTAGTTTGACACCAGAACTGGTATCATTATCGCAGAGTAAGAAATGTGATTTAATTACATGGCTGATACAAATTTGGTCCTGTTTTTAATTATGATATCAGTATTTCCTGCAATGAGTTGGCACCCTATCCAGGGTGCCCCTCACCTTATGCCCTAAGATTCCTAGGATAGGATGCAGACTCCTCTGTGACCCTGTGTAAATCAGTATGGAAAATTGATGGATGGATGGGTGGATGGATGGATATCAGAATTTAGGATAATCAAGGACATCTTGACTAATTAGAAGTAGTCAGGTGACACGGTTGTGAAGGAGACGGACATGCAAAATGCAAATGTATAATGACACACACTGCAGAAAAAAGCCGTTTGTTTGTGGTTTAGTTTTTGCTCAGTTTGAAGGGTTTTAATGCTTATTACATTTAAATCGTGGTTATAGTCTAACAAATTGCCACCTTCCCACAGAAACTAAGGGTTAAAGTTATATTTTCTATATTTGCTAAAAGTGTTATCAATGTTATTACACATCTGGCAACTAATACACTATAGCCCAATAGCAAAAAAAAAAACAACGATCTCTTATTTTAAATCGCAAACCGAGTTCTTTTCACAAATATAATGGTGGCGTAAGGTAGCCAACTTGGATGCAATTTTAGTAATTTCCCCTTATTCTACGTTGTAAATAATGTGAACCTAATAATTATTATACTAATTAAAGTTATGAAACAAACTCCTTTGAGAATATTTTTACTGTACCTCAGCATTACTCAAACATAGCATTGCTGTACCAAACTATACTTTAACAGCAGACAAATGCAGGGCTGGTTCTAGAATTTTTAAAAATGGGGGGCCACAAAGGAGCCATATTTATCAGAGGGGCCAACCCTATGTCTTACCTTGATATGTATTTGTTTTCTGAAGCCACTAGTTATTCACAGGAGTGGCACACTAAAGGTCCAATTAGATTTCACCTGGGGCCAGAGCCCCTGTGGCCCCACCCCTAGATCCACCAATGGACAACTGATATTAGCCAAAGACATTTGGGGGACAGGAAGTGGTATATCCCCTTCCCCAGTATTTGGAGAACAGAGAACTGTACTCCCAAATCACTACGCATCCTGATTACTTTAAACATTTGATGATTTGGGTGCCATGAGTCGTGATGTGTCCCACCTGCCCCCCCACCAAAGCAGAAATGTAACATCTGCCTTAGCAATAAACAAGTAAATAAATCAGAATCTGTAATAAGACTTCATATTCAATATACAGTGTTTGGATTGTTGAACTATGAACATTATGCCACGTGAACCTTTCAGGTGCACAGAGCTTGCAAGAAACATGCCACTGATGTACATAGGTAGTGCCAGTTTTACTAAAGTGTTTTTTTTTTTGGGGGGGGGGGGGTAAAGAGAGGGGGAAAAAAGAAATTTACTTATCTGTTCATATCAACCAAGCAGATTAACACAAACTTTAAAAATTTAATTTGAATGCACATTATACGTGTAATAAATGCCACGTCACAAGGTACTGATTTCCCAGAACAGTGGGCGCAAAGGCATTTTCCTCAGTAATCTATTTAAGGTTTTCAGAGTCTCAGAGCTGCTGGATGAGAACCAGGACGCTTGCTCACAGCGTTATTTGACATGATGCCTTTTGACGTTGTTTGGCTAAGGTCTCCAGATGGGGAGCCTCCACACGGCTTGTGCAGTTTTGCTGAAGCGTAACCGCACCGCATTCCCCCCAAACTACTGAAAATTAGCCTCGTCGCCATCTCGTTAGAGCACTAAGACTGTTGACGTGTGACTGTTTTGTGATGAAATTGGAGCGGACAAGCGTCACTACTTATACGAAAGTAATGAGATTAGGACGAGAAGTATGTTGAGGTAGTTATATGATTGTCCTTTACGCAACGTTAAGAAAGAAACGTTCATTCAAGCGTGCTGGACAACGCTGGACCTCAGACAAGGACATATTTGTCATACCGCTAGGCTGAATGTTTATAAATATTGGAGGCGTGACATACACATGTCATAAGCATGTTGGCAACTGGTCACTTTACTTCATATAGGTAGAACAAGCCTTTTCAGACCAATTACTACTTTGAAGATACAATACATTACAACAGTCACAACCCAAACACAAACATGTCATGTCACATTGTTGTGAAAGGCGCTATATAAAAATAAATTGAATTGAATTGAATTAATATATGTGCAATATCTTTCGCAATATCAAAAATACATCTATAACGGGCACTGTAGACAATGCAGACATAACGTGAATTTTACTGTTGAGGTATACCTGCTGAATTGTTAAATGTCAGAATGCGATGTAGTTTGGCTGTTGTTTTCATTTAATAAATGCTAAGTGTAACTATTAGCTCAATGTTGTACTTTCGTGTAACTGTCTTGTATAAAAGAAAAAATCCATATGTTGTTCCCACCCCTTGACATATCAGTGGCAGCGGTTTTTAATAAGATGCGGTTTCTTTGATTAAGATCGCGTGAGGTATTAACTTCCAAGCATTGCATTCAGTGTTGAGTGCTGTAAAGGATGTGAACAAAATAATGCAAGAAAAGAATTGGATCGTATGACTGACTAGCTTTTGGAACACAATGTTCCGGAGATGCATCGTGAATGCAAGCGGCAGTCAGGATTTATAAGAAAACCACCATCGATAACCTTTTGAGAGTAGGCTGTCAAGCACACAGTGAAAAATTAGCATGAACAGAAAAGGCAACACGAAGCAAGAGACATCATTATACTCGTGGAACGCTGCTTTCATATCGACTGCTGGTGGAAACCAGCCGATGCTGAGCCTTATTAACCGAGCAGGAAACGAACAGCATTTTCCTACTTTAGTGATTTATGCATTCTGTTAACAGGAAAAGTAACCAAATTTTACAAGCAAAGCCAGAGGAAGAATAAAAACAGCATCTGAAAATGAAGATTAAATATATTAGCGTACATTGCCTCGCTATATAAAATGTCAGTTTTAACATTTCCCATACATGCAATCACTAACCGTTCGCAGTTTAATACATTGTTTATGTATTCTTCCACTTAGATGAACTTACCTGTAGATAAATCTGGGCATGTAATAACCATGACTATTTTTGTCACTTTTTAAAGTTATGTCCCTGTCAGTCTATCATATTGTCTGACATTTACTTTACTTTTCTTACTTTTCTTTCAGCCATTCCAGTTAGAGAAGCATATCAGATAATCTGTTTCTATCTCACTGTGTCCTCTGCACCAATATCAATTATTAATGAAATTATTATTGTTTTTACAATATCACCCATATTCCTCCTCTGTGCATGCACACACCATCTCTCTCTGTACCTCTCTCACTATGTCTCTAAACCGTACTCCATTTCTAATTCTGTCCATCCTTGTCACTCCCAACGAGAACTTCAGCATCTGCAGCTCTGCTTTCCCCAGGTCCACCTCCTGTCTTTTTGTCAGCACCACTGCCTCCAAACCACGCTATACAGCTGGTCTCACTATTGCCGTGTAAACTTTCCCTTTCGGTCTTGCAGATCCCTTTTATCTTCTCCACCCACCCCACCCTGCCCTGCCTGCACTCTTTCACTCACATCTCGATTACTTTGGACAATTGAACCCAAGTATATAACCTCATCTACTTTCAGCACCTCTATCCCTTGAATCGCACCTTTCTACCACCCTCCCTTTCATTCATGCACACAAACTCCATCTTGCTCCTGTTTTCTTTCCCCTCCTCTCCAGCGCATACCTCCACCTCTCCAGGCTTGTTTCAACCTGCTCCCTACTCTCACTACAGATCACAATGTCATTGGTGAATATCATGGTCCATGGAATCTCCTGTTTGACTTTGTCCATCAGCTTGTCCATCACCACTACAAAAAAGAAAGGGCAAATAAGAAAACTGATCCTTAATCCAATCCCTCCCGCACTTTGGACCAGGCCGTCATTTCTACCGTATACCTGACTGTTGTCACATTGTCCTCATACACATCCTGCTCCACCCTCACACACTTCTCTGCCACTCTCGATGTCCTCATACAATATCACAACTCCTCTCTCCACACTTTTTCTAAATCCACAAATACATGTTGCAAATTCTTGTGGCCTTCTCTACACTTCTCCATCAACACTCAGAGCAAATATTGCATCTGTAGTGCTCTTTTTTGACGTGAAACCATATTGCTGTTAACAGATTGTCACCTTTCTTCTCAACTTAGCTTCCACCACTCTTTCCCTCTGTCTTATGCCTCTGTAGTTGCTTCAGCTCTGCAAGTCTCCCTAATTCATAAAAATGGGTACCAGTACACTTCACTCATCAGGCATGCTCTCACCTTCCAGGATTTTGTTAACAGTCTGGGTAAAAACTCCACTGCCATCTCTGCCAGTCATCTCCATGCCTCCACTGGTATGTCATTACGTCCGACTGCCTTTCCACCCATCATGCTCTTCATAGCTGTCCCCACTTCATCTTTATTAATCCTCAACACTTACTGATTTACTATCCCAAAATCACACAACCTTCACTTTGGCTCATTTTCTTCATTCATTGGAGCTTCAAAGTACTCCGTCTGCCTTCTGGTCACACTTCCTTGCTTGTGGAAACAGTTCCACCTGCATTCTTCATTACCAGCAGTGCTGTAATGTTTACTAAGTTATCGTACTTAAGTATTTTTGGGGAGTATCTGTACTTGAGTTTTAAAATTTCCGTTGACTTTTACTTCGATACTTTTTTTTTGTTTGTTTAATAAAATGTATACTTTAACTCCGAAACATTTCCCACTTGGCATTACTATTTACTATAAAAAAAAACACCCTCCCAAAGTTTTGATTTTCAGTCTGTGAGTTCAGTGTAACAAACCTGGGCAGGTCAAAAGAGCAGCAGAAAGAAGCTGTCACAGCAGCCGCAGCATCCTCCTCTAGCAGCAGTGATGCTGCCCCAACACCTGCTAAGTCTGCTAGTGTAACTTCTCCAACAACACCTCCTGCTTTAAATGAGTCGGACCACCAGTGGCTATATCTCCAAGAGATGTTCTCTCTTTCTCTCTTTCTTGGCATGAAGGATTTGTCATATCAAGTGAAGTGCCTCCTGTACTTGGCAAAAAACACTGAAATTCTGGCATTTATAAACTTTCCCCTCAAACCTCAAGAAACACATTGAGGTAAGTTAAAAGAAAGAAAGATAACAAACATTATAGAGCTATGTGGTTAAGGTATTAAGCACTTAACACTTTTAACATTATGTCAGTGTGTGCTTGTCTAATGTGACATAGGCTTTGTACTAGCCATATTGCATTATGGATTTTGCTAACATTAACCTTAGCTAACATAAGTTAAGGTTACTTAAGTAATATTACAATGGGTGACTTTGACTTTTGATTTAAATTGTATAGTAAAATATCTGAATTTTTACTTAAGTGTGGTTTTCAGGTACTTTATACAACACTGATAACCAGCATCCTTCATAACTTGCAGCACATCTTTTCCCACTCAGTCCCTTTCTTTGGCCAATAAGTGCAAATCCTTTTCTCCTTTCTTTGAGTGTTTGCTGACAAAATTCTGTTATGTGTATTTCTATGTAGCAAGTTATTATAACAATTGTTTTACATTCAATCTCATTTTAATGCCATCCCTAAATTCAGGAAAATGAAAAACAGAAAGCTGATTGAATTCGACTAGAGGGTGTTATGCTAATTCCTGTTTTACATCTGTCCCTTTAAAATTCATGAGAGGTTTATTCTATTTCATTTCTAAAATCAAACCCCATATTAACATTTTGACATTTTTTATTAACAATCACAATTATTTTTGGGAATTGATTATAATAGTTTTTTTTACATAATTTTCAATATACAGTGGTGCAGAAATTTCAGTCATAAGTCTAATCTTTTAATACAAAATGCAAGTGAAGAACTCATTTTAACTGTGATGAAATAGATTTAACGTAGCCAAATACTAGACAGAAATCATTGTCTTGCCTGTACCTGTCCTAGGTGTTGCACTTCCCTGTTTCTCTATTTTGCAGTCATTGTAATAATGTCATTAGTGGTTTCCATCTGTGTTCTGTTTCCTCTTAGTTCCTATGTGCTCTGTGTTTCTGTTATAGTGTACATTGTAGCTGTGAGTAACTTTGTAGTTGTAATGTAGTGCTTTGTATCTCACTGATGCCTGTTGTGTTTTGCCCTTGGTTTATATATATGAATGAAATATAGATGTGTAAAATTGTTATTTATGCTTCATAATAATGTATAGCGCAGAACAACTTACACATATAAACGAGGTGCTTATACAGTGTGTTCACTGTCGAAGTAGTGACTGAGAACATGGAAAAGTGGGGCAGCGACAAAGATGAGGACAAACAAGGCTGGGGACATTTAAATACAGGTAGGGGGTAGAAATCAAATTTATACTACATAGAACACTGCTTGGAACTGAAGTCATGAGAGGAACTTCAGCACGGAGCAGTGCTGTGCCTGCAGCCTAAATAACGACTTCATTAGTAGGAGGGCGCTGGTTTTGGCAGGAGTTGTAAGCGCGCCTCTCCCGTGGTCTCCTCCGGGGGCAGCGTGCTGCATAAGCGGATCTCCACAAATGCGACATAAAACATCGTGCTCCGTCTGGCTCCGGTTTCCTTCACTTATAGCGAAACCGTCTGCAGCACTTTGAGTTGCCCCTTAGTTCCCCACAGTGCCATAACATATGTCCATAATGCTTTTGTCACATAAGACTTCTACATTTTTTATGAGCTTTTTTTATGTAATTCCCAGTTTCTTAATGATTTCTAATTTAGCACCATTTTAAATAATTTTTAATTATTATTTTTTAACTGCAAGATCAAATACTGATGAAGCAGGTAAGGGGACTTTGTATTAGAATGAAACAAAGATGCTCCAACATTAATTATAGTCCTTGGAATTCAGAAATGTTGTAGATGTAAAGCCACTTAGAGAATAAAGACAAATGGAGACCAAAAATGATTGTTTTAAATGGTGTATTGAGTTGTTTGTGAACAGGATATATATGGAGTTATATAAAAACAATAACCTTACCCATAACCTAAAAATCATGATAAAGGGAGGGAAGGATGAAGCAGCTGGAAGTGGTAAACAGACCTCCCAGTCTGCAATATACAGCAGAGACAGACTTTCAGCTTTGCCTTTTCTGCTGAGGTTTTATGAAAAATTTACGTTATGACTACAAACGATTCATCTTTTCGTTGCACACGAGCTTGGGGGCTATATGGTCATATAGTCTAAGATGTACGTTCAACTAGGTTGCAGGCTGACCCGCCTCACAATTGTGCATAAACACTGCAGACAGTATAATTTTATTATGCTTGATTTGAATATGCATAAATATATTAAACAGATGCAATAAAAGGGACACACCATGAATAAGCATCCAGACAAACCTGCATCCTCACTGCCTGTTCGCCTGTCAACACTCAGTATGAGAAACTGCTTCTTGTTCCTTGCCAGCAATCTCACGGAAGAACAGTTAAGCTGCCATGTGTTAGTGCTTGCTAATGTACATTTGTATAAGCTTAAGATGAATTATCTAATCATGTAGTTCGAGGGAGAAGTGAAGTATTTCAAACATAAGGCTTTTTATTGCCTACCGGCTCAATCACTCGTGTGATATAATAACTTTGTAATTTTCTTCGACGGCGTGTACAAGTAAAGGGCAAGAGCTGATTTCTGTATTGTTTGTGCATCATAAAACAAATCTGATTATAGCAAAGTAAATAAATAAATAAATAAATAAATAAAACGAATTGTAAATGTTCTGGAAAGCTTGTGAAGCTCCGTGACACTGGGTCTCTGAAAGGATGCATGGGACCTGAAACGTGGGTCCAGTTTCCATGTGACAATGACAAGTCTGCCAGTGTCGTTGCAGAACGCAGAGCCCAGAACTAGTCTGCCTGCAAATGTTACTCTGAGCTTTTGCAGACATGCACTTCAGCTCTGAGTACACCCATTTAGCCATTTCGCATGTTTCATTAACTTGTCATCAGACAAACAAATAAATGGATGATATACAACACAAGTGAAGTGGTAGCTCTTACAATACAAAAGTAGAACTGTTGATGCAACCTGAAAAAATGTTGCAATAACACAAAGCAATGAGGTGTGCCAGTTTTGCACAGAAATGTGCAATGCAGCAAGACCTTGTTCAAGGCTTCAGAACTTTCTGCAAAAACTACTAAGGTAAATAGTTTACATAAACACATAAAATGCATACTTACATACGTATATGTAAAAGCATAGATTGTACTTGTGCCACATATAGGATTTAGGCGGCAGTATCTTTTAGAACAGGTCAGTGCCATTAGAAATGTCTCAACTGAACGCTAAAAGCAGCAGGAGGATTGAAGAGTGCATTTCACTGACAAATACACCAGACTGCAAAAGTAGGTTCTCTGCATTAAAGAACAAATTCCCTTCTTTCAGAGGAGGAAATGAATCAGCAAAATGCAAATTAGTGTATATGTAAGACTGGTTGTTCTGTGTTGCCGACTCCACTGTAAGGGTAGGGGTAACCAGTTATGTAAAGAAAACTTTATATAATGCCAGAGAGAAAAAACAATGCATGTACTCCATGTTTCTCTGCTCCAACAGCAAGGTGGAAAAAAATCTTTATTTTCATTTGACTTGTGGGTTACATCAGCATGAGAGCCCCACGTACTGGTAGTAATACCTCGACACTCTGCTCTTTTCCCTGTCTCTCATGGCACATTTTCCAGGGTTCTTTTGACCCACTGAATAAGCACTGTCTTAAATGAAAGCTCATTGCCTGAATATTGTTTGATTTAATCGCTGGGATTATCCTTGCTACTTTAGACATTAATAAGGAACCAAACATGGTACTAAGTAAGGCTACTCAGACGTCGCTCGGAGACACGTACAAAGGAACACCAGGCTACGATTGTCAGTGTCACCAGAGTCATGTTCAGCTGTCCCTTCTCCTTTAAATGGTAATTATTACTCTTTTTAAGATTTGTTTTTTTTTTATATTTTCAATTTATTACAGTTTTTGTACTTCATGTTTTTGCAGTTTGGCATAATTCTTGCGGGAAACCTATGGCGGTGATTACCTTGAAGCTCCTTTCCAAATCTGGCATTTTAATCTTAAAGGCCCATACATCTCCAAGGCATTCTGATGCAACCTTTATTGATCTGGGTGAAAGAAACTGCTCAGGTGAAAAATAGCCTTAATCTGGAATAACAGTTTCCACTACATGGCCATTTTGTATATTTCTTGCTCTTTACTTTGTAGTTTCGTACAACATACATTTGTGGCCATCATAAAAATGCTGTGTGTTGAGTTACTTAACTAACATAATGCTTCACCAATACATTATGTGCTAAATTTAAACAACTGACCCAACATTAAAACCATACATTTAAACATGTTTTTGTTAATATGAGAGAATTTATTATCTGTGATAAACGTATGTATATTTCAGAGCCATTAACATCAACCTTAATGTGTTTTACAGTTTAGAATAATATCTGGGAAAATCAAGGCAACTAATGGATTAAATGGAATGTGGAAACACTGAAATGTCAACACAGTCTGAATACATGTGAATGTAGTTATATTAAACCTACTGAGATGAGGGGGTGAGATTTCCAGGTTCTGCCCGTTCTTCATGAAAAAAGCAGATTAATATCTGATTATAGCAATATATACTTTATATTACTTACAATATGATGATTTCTGCTGGCTCTCTGCTGAGTGATGGTGAACTAAAAGGAGGACCATACCTAAATCAGAGATGAAGAAAACAGGACAGACATCTTTAGCAGGTTTGTACAAAAAAACCAGCACATCTATTAATATCTACAAAGTTTTACATACTTAGCACTATTCAGAACTATAATCAGAAGCAAAACCTAAAAGCCTATGGTAAAAGGTGTTTAATTTCACAGCAGAAGTTCACTGACGCCTCACAGCCCAGGACTGCTTGTGTATTGTTTTTGCATGTTCTCCTCCATGTTGGTCTGGGCTTCCTCTGAGTGATCTACTTTCCACCCACAGACAGGTGACTCAGGTGGTTAAGTATCTCATAATTGCTGTGTGTGTGTGCGTGTGTGTTGTGTGCATCCCCCACCATGTACTAGAGCCTAGTTCCAGGCATACACAGTGCCACACCAGGTATAGGCATCAAAAACAGGGCTGACTGGTTCTATAATATAAAAAATGAAACATGGCCCCTGCTGCATTAGTGCTTGTAAGTATGACTTCCAGTTAATTCTTTTTATTATCGTGTCTTCATCCTTAGTCTTTGGTCATAGCTAGAAGTGTGATTCATTCATTTTTCATGATGTTCCTCTCTTTGTAATCGACCGATCATCAACTTGCATAGAAAAGAAATGAACTTGACCATAGGGTGCCATAGTATTATATCATTCCCAGAATGTACTTATGCCCTACCTAGGGTGTCATCTGCTATGTACTCCATGCAGCATGGGATGGGCTGTGGCCTCCAAGACTGTCCAGGAAAGTGGTTGGAAAATGAATGAATGAATACGAACAGAGGATGTTAAACCACAGACTTTGGTAATCACTGACAGAACAGGACAAGGATGTTTGAACGTTTTTACCGTGTGTTAGCCTGCTGCTCCCCCCAGGGGGGTGGGTTAAATGCAGAGAACAAATTTCATTGTGACATGCATGTGCAACATGTATATGTATGCAGTGACAATAAAAGCTGATTATTGTTCTTATCAAGAAGTTTGAGAATAAATGGTTGGTACACAAGGAGTTAGTCAACAAAATCATTTCCAAGAGTACTCCAGTCCTGCACTGTACTGTGTCAGTGAAGCCAAGAGGTGTACCTGTTTCAATATATTTCTGAAAGATAATGCTGCAAATTGGACTGCATTAATATGAGAGGGATAATAGTCACTCATTTTTAGAAAGTAAATGGATGTGGAAAATTGCAGTTTGATATTATGAGGTTACGTTCAAGTAGATTGCAAGAAAGGGTAAGAGATGGAGAGATAGTGGCTCCGCATCTAAATGTCAAGTACGGCTTGAAATAATTTTAATAAAATACAATGTGGCGGCGCTTTGGAAACACCTCTTTTTCAAGTGAGCTGCAGGATTGTCACCTTGTCCCCATGGAACAGAAGTTCCAAGCATTCCTGGGGAATCAGGTGGGGAAATCTATGCTTTCATTGTGCAATTACAGCTGTTTGCTGCTGTTTGGGTCACGACTTAAGTGATGTTAACATTCATCTCACAGGTAAGAGTAGAAGTGCAGGTAAAATTCAGGTGGGGTAAGATGCACGTGAGCGCAGGCAGGAGCAAATTGCTTCCACTCCGGTGGACAAATTATATAAGAAAATTGCACTTGTAGTGACAATCTCTTAGTGACCTTTTGGGAGGCTGAACGTTCCACCTGCTGTCAAGCTCAGTCAGCACAAAATGCAAACGCTTCCTTTCTAATTTTGTCCTAAACATTGTGACATTTTACCCATATGTGATGAATCCAAAATAATTTCTCGAAATATGAAAGGCTTGACCAAAAAACGGCCTGATTACATTCCTGTCAGTGCTTTGACTCATAATCTAATGACTACAGAGGCTCAGAATCATGTGGTCAAATATGCTTTGGTGGAGAAGAAATGCACCCTTGAAGAAAGATGTTTACAGCTAACATGTTGTTCCAGACAAGTGCTATTTAATGCCTCTTAGACTGTCACCGTATTACAGTGGTCACTGGAGGATAAAATTTGTTTGGAGTTTATCTGAAAATTGATTTATAATTAGAGGTTAAAATTTTACACTATTTGGAAAATAAAGCTTTATATAACCTGTAATCTAAAAATCGGCGATACCATACGTTGGTATAACTGAGATCTATTGCAAATGTAGACACTGTATATTTCTCAACCAAATTCAAAATTGAGTATTAAAGAGCAACAGCACAATAGTTATGGACAAGTATCCAAATGTTGCCTGTTTCCACTGTAGAACCTGCTATAGTGTCACTGAACAGGGTTCCCAACCCGGTCAATTAAAATTATACATCATATAATTGGGTTAAAATTGCTTCGGATTAAATGACTGGCTAAGAAACTAAATGAACAGCAAATGTTGAATACTAGTACATAATCTAATCATTTAATCAACGTGAAACACTTAATAGCAGAAGAAGCTGGAGGAAGCAAAATATTTACGAGCAATTCAATCAGTCTGTATATGAGTCAGGCCCAACCCTGTCAATAACGGTCAATATTTATGATAAAAGGTGTAACTTGATATTTATTATTTGTTCATAGTCTGGTGACAATAAAGAATACTTGTGTCTCTGAACACAGACTGGAAGCTAGTTCAGCCTCTATTACATAGAATTTACATACACAATCTTGATTCAATTTTATCTTTGCTTTAGCTTGCTTATCTCTGCCTGATTATCTTTATATCGCAGTGGTGTAACGTCACTGATTTTATCTGTTTTTATGGATAAAGATAATTCACAGCCTCGTCTTATCTTTCCTCAAAGTTTAGAATTTTCTTGATATGTGCTTGCATTTTATGGATATTTGCATTTTTATTACCTCTTATGTAAAGCAATTGTGCATAAAATGAATGAGTTCTACCAATTATACATTTGGATTGTGAACTTTGTCCATGATGTAATGCATGGGTTATCATACCTACATGCAGTGACATTCAGTTTTTATATATGAACAATCTGAACCAGCGACACAAATGGAATTTCAAGATGAAAAGGCAACATTCTGAATTCTATGCTCCTGTGTGCAGTATTCTTCTATTTCCAGCATTCTTAATAAAATTAACTTATTTCTCAAAAAAAAATAAAAAATTTGTCAAGGGTCTCTTAATGTATCATGCAAGTGTCTAATTACCTCCAAGAACTTTTGCCAATATACACTGAACCAGGAGAGGTTAAGTACTGAGCACACAATGTTATTCTTGAAGAAATTAAACTGTGTCTTTCAGGTTTCTTAACCGCTCAAACATCTGCTCCGGGAATTGGAACCGCAGTCAGCTATTTTTGTTTTAAGAAGGCATAACGATGATTGAATCCCATCTGTTGGCACAATCACTTCTAAAGTGAAAAGCATTCAAGATAACAAGGACATATTTTGTACATTGATTAACACAAAGTTCCAAGCATCTCTGTGCCAAAACGTCAAAAATAGAATAAAGAAACTCGTATGACCCAATGACCCCTTTACAAACTATGTTACAGGATAAGACTAGTCATTCAAGTACTGTTGTATATACAGTATGTGCTCTGTATTTCACAGTTACAGTGTGTGAAAAGGTTTGTATGAGTAGTATTTAAGTATTTTAGTACTGCAGTTTATAAGAAAGGGGATCAGATACTGTTGTTTCCTGCTGTCAGATCCCCATATTACAGTTTTCCGATGTGTATTCTCAACAGTTTGGATACATGAAAAATAGTTTGTGTAAATTTACAAAGCTCTTCCACCTCACTAGGGAGCTCTATAGCACACGCAGTGCCTATATACAGAGGTCAGACAATGTAGCAGTGGAGAGCACAAAAGCAGAGGGTTTAGACAGCCTTGTGCGACCTTTGCCTTCTACGTGCTTGGCTTCAGTGCAGAAAACCATTTCCACACACATTATCAGCTATGCTCACAGGGCCAAAAAGGCTGGAGAGGCATTTTCTGTTTGTTCTTTTTTCTTCACAGCTAATTTTGGTAAACAACAGAGAATGCGTTTAAGAAAAAGCAACAGCCTTGCTTTGTTTACGCTAATCCTCATCTCCGGGTCCTGCAGCTCAGACCCATGGCGGCTAGGCTCAGGTATGTCACACGAGCCATCTGCTGCTCCCATCCTAGTCTGCCTCTTTGGATGCAGCCAGGAAGTGCTCTTTACACCCTTTCAACTGGAGATGTACCAACACCAGCATCTTGCTGTGGGCCAGAAACTTCACAACATGACACCTAGGTAACCACATGACTCCTGCCAGATGGCTTGAGGCAGTCTCTACAGTCACAATTGTCAGACATCGAATATCAAAGTCCAGCTGTACTATAACTGTTCTCAGTTGTATGTATAAGGAAATTTAAGTACACTGCATACATGATTGCATTCTACCACATCTTGCTTGCCATACTTTAAAAACACAAATACTGTACACGTTTTATTCAAGACAAACACCTTAGAATACAATCTCATGAGTTTTAAGCTTTATAACGAAAAAATTCCTTTTTATTTCTAAACTGCTACTTCAAGAACCGAAAGCCAATTGGCTCGAACATGTTCAGTTGAGGGCGGCACAGTGGTGTGGTGGTTAGCACTGTCGCCGTGCACCTCCAGGCCTGGGGCTCAATTCCCGCCTTGGGTCTGTGTGCGTGGAGTTT
>JABJVR010049083.1:0-22793 GCA_025773905.1 Chitala chitala | reverse complement strand
ATGCATTGAGTTGCTGCCATGTGATTGGCTGATTAACAATTTGTGTTACCAAGCAATTGAACAGGTGTACCTAATAACGTGGCCGGTGAGTGTATTTCAGTTAGTAAGCAGTCCTGTCCCTGAACATTGCTAGAAATATGTGTCTTGAGTGGTATATTCTATGGCTAAACCAGATAAAAAAGCATTAAAAGGATCTTTAAATGAAAACCACAGCACGGTCAAAAACGAGATGGAGCTGTGCGAACGTAACAGACGGCAGCGCGCGAGTGTCCGATTGCAGCGAGCCAACCACTTCGTCGACACCAATCGATGCTCATCTCTATAAAGCGTTCTGACCTTCCCCAACGCCCCATTAACACCCTCGCTCGTGTGTCGTCGCGCCAGCAGGGCTGTTTTAAGGTCCCGGCGTGTTCTCGCCAGGAGGTTGCTTGTTTGCGGCTTGTCCTTTTCGCCTGGTTCCATTTTTGGGCACGTTTGTCTGCTATAGTTTGGCGTGGGACAGTCCTAATGACTGATGACTGGGTACAGGCTGTGCATGGCAATGTGGTAAAATACATTTTCACTTCACCCCACCACCTTGGCTACAGAAGTTACATGAGAAGCTGCCCTCTGAAGACTGAATACTTTACAGTGCATTTATTTGTACATAATGTCACACTTCCGTGCTGAAATCCCATTTCTGGATATAGTTTTTTTTTTTGTCTGTACATTATTACACCCTAAGTGTCAAAGTGGGAGTTAAACATGCCGCTCTGTATTATATGCTGAAATTGATCTTAAATTGATCGTCTTTGGTATATTTCTGTCATCATATACGTATGAGCAAACTCACATTCAGTCTGTGTGTGTGTGTGTGTGTGTGTGTGTGTGTGTGTGTGTGTGTGTGTGGAGTGTGTGTGTGTGTGTGTGTGTGTGTGTGTGGAGTGCGTATGTTTTCCCCGTACTTTGTCAGTTTCCTCCAAGTACTCTGGTTTCCCCCACAGTTCCAAGATGTGTTGTAGGTTGATTGGTATTTCCAAATTCCCCATAGTGTGTAATTATGTGTGTGTTTTATTGTGCCCTGCGATGCATTGGTGCCCTGCCTGGGGCGTCCCCTGCCGTATGCCCTTAGCTACTAAGGATCGGCTCCAGGCCCCCTGCAGTTTTCCATAGGATGAGCAGTTTGAAAAGTGAATGGATGAGACCAATAACAGTAGCTGTAGTTCTGTGATATTAGCTCTGACCTGAGCCCTCCTTTCAGGTGTGCAGCAGATGTATGTTTCTGCTCTGCTATTTTCTACAGATGTGTAGCCATAGCACAGCTGTGGCTGTAACCTGTGCCCTATCTGGCATGTTCTCTGTCTTATGCCTTCTTCATCCCAGAACCTGTTCTGTCCCAGGACATCTAGGAACTGAAGAAACCCATAACTACTCTACAGTAGACAGAGGGCTGCACCACTGCTGTTGAAACCTAGTGTGTGCAAAGTGCATGTGCAGTGTCCTTATTTAAACATGCATTCAGACTAAAATAGTACCGTCCTTTAAACAGGGCGTTACAAGCCCCAGAAACAGCTCCTGAACTGATAAGACTGACGTCTACATTTATCATCATTAATTGTGAGGTGCACTTCAATATGTTCCATCTTGGAACGTTTTATGATGGCAAAAAAAGTATGTGCATGTGTAAGTGTGTACATATCAACATACACTCATACACTCAACCGAGTGCGTGTTGTGCTCATGGTAAAAGTCTTTAAAGCACATTACCTTGAACACTTTACACCGTGCCAGGTGTAAAGTGCTCAAGGTATTGTTTTATACCTCCTTAAGTGCAAGCATCTCTGCAGAGAGAGAAAATACAAAGTCAGAGCAGACTGCAGAGATTCTCCTTGTTTTTACATGACCTGGAGGCATGGTCATTTCACACTGTTTTAAAATTTTGTTGCATTTAGCCGTACAACTTTGCAAACAAGAAACTAGGTGCTGCTTAAGAATGTCAATAGAATACTTTAGAACCTTCTACAAAAAAGAGGACCTCCTAGAACCTGGTCTGATTTGCAGGGCAGTACTGGAAATCTCATCTGCTGTGTAACGTACGCAGCTGACTGGTCCTCTGACATGACCTCGCTCGACTGCACGTGCTGCAGGACTTGAAAGCGCGCTCGGTGCTGTACGGATGCGTTACTCAATGCCCCGTCGGCACAGCCGACGGCGTGTTTAAGTGCATGGCTGACGCCACGTTCCAGGCGCCTGGGGAGCTCTCGTGCCCAGCCCGCCGCTGTGCTCAGACAGAGGCAGTGGCTCTCCTCACTGTCGCTGTGGAACCCTGAGAGCCCTCGTGTCGACAGGGGTGACCTCAGGAGCTATTCTGAGATTAAACTTGGGGTGATTCTACGTGTGCTGGCTGTGGTACACTGTGCCCCCCCTCCACAGCCCACATAATAATCATCTTGCTCTCTTGGCCCCCGAGAGCACAAATCACACAAGTGATGTTAAGGAGGCACCTGCTGTGATCTGAGACTTTTTTTTATTCTTTTTTTTTTTTAAACGCCGCACTGAGGAAGACAGTAAACTCCACTAAGAAGCCGCAGGATGTCTTCTCTGATCTAATCTATCACTGGCCTGCAGCATGAAGCTGAGTGCGTCAGCAGTATTTTAATGGTTTTAATAAGTGCGTTTCAGGGGGTCAGCAAAGCACAGGATGCTAACTGATGTTGTTGAAGGACAGCTAAGATGCTGTTACAATACAAGGCTGTTTTCTGTGCTTCTCAAAGGTCTTTGTATATATTATCTTGATAACAGCATTAAACATGAGTCTCTGACATTTAAAATCACTGCCTTGGAAACTATGGTCCATAATTTTCTCTGCTTGCTGTTCCTGTTGAGATAGGTTTTGGTGTTTATAGTTCTGTTGGATTTTTATACTGGAAACTAAAGGACACCTGCATGTGAAAGTAGTTGTTTGTTTTTAGCTCGAGTTCTTGACTCAGCTTTGGTTAAAATAACCTAGAATTTTAACAAGCACATAAACTGCCTGGTGGCAAATTTAACTGGTAGTGTGGCAACATTTGGATATACTGTCAACTGACTCATCCACTGTCATTCAGTGGTATGTCCTGGCAAATCATTTGGGTTTAAAGTGAGGTCCAGTAGGTTCACACTGGCACAAATATTTATATGTACACGTCTTGCTGATTGGTCAATTCAGCACCTGTGCTGAAAAGGTATTTTCACAGGAGTTTGGGGCAGGTGGTATTTTGGAAGTTTCTGTTCCGTAGAATGACGGACAAGACAAACCATGACGATGCAGAATCAGAGAAACCTTTGAGTCCAGAAGGGCCTGCATTCTGCATGTGTGTGCCACGGCCCCTGGGTTGGTGGGTGTTAACCTTCAGTAGCAGGGGTTGAGTTAGAGTACAACTCCGCAGAGAACTCTTGCGTGAAGGCACATGGGGTTGATTTAGGGTGACCTTGGTGATCAGAACTGTGTAGTTAAGCATTAGATGTTAACCTCCCCATCACCCAATGGAGCAGAGTTAGCTACCAGGTCTAAGTTATGCAGACGATTCTGTATAAATGCAAGTCCTCTGCTGGGAACAGCCCTTGTCTGTCATGGCTGATTAACTGCCGTGTCCCGATCGTCAGGGAGGGGGCCAGGTCCACAAATAACGTGCGGAGAGACGAGGCTGGGCGCCCAGGCCTCCGGCAGAGCCTGTCTGTGTGCTGCCAAGGCGTTGCGGATGACACCCGCACAGCGCTGAAGTCAGCTGACCACTCAGGCAGACAGCTTGTGTAACAGCTCAGAGATAAAATTATTTCATCAAATGTGATAATAATCAACATGTTAGTCTTGGCAGCATGTTTTTTTAGGAGATTATTACAAGTTTTTTTTTTTCCACTTCAGATATAGCGTTTGTCTTTTACCCACCAAAATGGTCTTTATAGAGGAACATAAACGAAAGGAGCATGACCATATGACACCGTGTTGTCTAAGGTAAGAAATAATCAAAATCCGAACTAAAGCCAGAGTTCAGCCAAACTAAAGCCAGAGTTCAGCCAGGGGTCAAGAGCCAGGCCATGTAAGCAATTTTGTGCTTTTCTTTGTGCTTTAGATCAGAGACCCCCCGCTGCCCCCCCAGTCTAGTTCATGGCCAGATCCCTACAGCCTCCTCTGTCGTAATTCACGTCTTATTGTTAACGAACCATCATTGATGTTGGACTCAGCACACAGACCTGTATTTGTGTGGACGAGCCTGGCTTATTGTCCTTGTTGCTGTGAAGCTCACGTGCTGGGGCAAGGATAAGTTCACCCGGTAATGGATCTATTGGATCCACAGGATCTATTGGATCTACTGGTTACACAGCTGCTGATCCAGTAATACATTAACACCCAGAGTGAATTCTTATACTGCCGTCGCATGTGTGAATGCTGACGTCAGTATCCATCACAATGCTGGTATTAAACCTCTTCATTCCAACGTGCTCTCACCCTATTGCCACGCATTCGCCCTCAGCGCTATTAGTCCATGATCTAAAACCCAACAAACTGGGACACCGGGGAGTGGGGAATTGAGCCAGTCTCGGACCTCCTCACCCAGGGCACGTGGTTTCTGCGGCCTTTTAATTACAGTGTCGAGAGCAGCTTGAGGCAGGGTTCAGTCGATATTGTGGGCGCATGGCGTTGCTAAAATTGATTCTGAGCCAGTAGGTTCCTTCCTGCTCTCCCCCTGCCCTGCTTCTGCCTCTTCTCCCTCCTTGCCCGATTGGCTGGTTTGCTTCCATTCGACCGACAGCGAAGAGCGGCTCTTCCCCGCGGATGCACCACCAGCATCTGTGCAAGTCTAAAAATACGCGTCCCGGGGCAGGCGCTGCGCAGCTGCGGCGGGCGGGCGTGCAGTGAGCCGCATGCGCTCGCCCGCTCCTGCTGAACCTACCGAAGTGTTGCTTCTCGTTTGCAGCTGGGGCTGTGCACATTCGAACATCTCCCAGACTTAACAGACGCTCCCCCTCGCCAGACAGGGGGATGGTCCGAGCAGGCCTTCTTTGCTCATCCTAGGAGGAACTGCGGGGCCCACAGGCCATCGCTGACCTGACTTTCCATGGTAGAAATTTGGCCTTTAGAGGCACAGTGGAATGGTCGCTGAAGAACAATTTATATACAGACGTGTGTGCATACTTTATAGCTCAGCTAAGACCCTCTCCATGCAGACAGTACGCAAAAGCTGCAAAGACAATCAGTCAGCCCCTGCTGAATTATTAGTGTCATGCATTTTCGGCTGCTCTTTTGCAAATCAACTGAGCTGACCACAGTGCCTGTAATTTAAAAATTATTATGCATTTTTTTTGCATTGTTATATATTTCAAATGCGTAGTATTGACTTTCTTTGTGGCACTGTCAGCAGGTCTGATTATGCAAGTTGTTATGTAACAGAGGAATGTACATTAACAGGTTGCTTAAGGTGAGATGTTTTTACGCCGCAGCCCCGGAAGACTCAACCCTCATACAGTTGTCAACATTTCCCATGACAGTTTATGAGATTGTGTTGGGCCCAAATAACTTCTGTAGGCTTCTTTTGCAAACATAGCTTCCCTTGATTGGTTCATGTGGGACTAAGTTTTTGTTCATTTTGTGCCATTTCAATCTATCACTAAGGCACTGGTTGTTTTTACCAAGATAGAGTAACCCTCTCTCACTCAACCCTCTGGACAGAGAGGAAAAGGCCAGGGGGTTGCTGGGGTTGGAACTGCTGAGCGTGGGGAAATGTGCTGACCTGTACACTGAGCCTAACTGAGAAGGACCCATGACATTCTTTCCACTGTGGCCCACAGGGTCGCTCAGCAGGCTGGGGTGTCGGAGCTGGAGATCATCTCCCAGCCTGTAGAAGAGGAACACCAGTGCATGGCCCCGGTCCAGCTGGTCAGCTTCACCTACAGAGATCTCCCGCTGGCAGCTCTGGACCTCTCCTTAGCGGGTTCCCAGCTCCTGTCCAACATTGATGAGGAGGACGCCAGAGAAGGGTAGGAACTCTCTACGCTGCTCTTCCTCCACGCACGCACATGTCACACCATACTAGCTAGTTGCTGACACACATTCCAGCTGGGTCACATACTGGTAACCTGTCTTTCTGCTGAGTATCAACATGAAAATCTGAAACTGTTCAGGGCAAGATTTGTTCGCACTTTACTTCCTTTAATAGAAATTTTTTAACTATACAATCACATGATATTTGAAAAGAGGTGTGTTTTTTAGCTGATGACTGTCACTTACCAAGAGACCTTATGTAGAGTGATATAAATGCCAAAGTGTATAATACATTTTTATACAGTTTCACGTCTGCATATTGTGCATGTACTTTCAACTCAGTTGTTGCATATTTATTGCATGTACGTTGGAGCATATGGTTATTTCTCAAATGTAAATCAGCTGTGTTTACCCCAGACATTCTGGGCCCATCCAGTGTTATTGTACCTGTGTTTTAGAATATAGCATACTTGGGTTTTATTTAGTTTTGATAAAATCATCAGTTCTGTTGTGCCGTGAATGGTTCGGGCAGGTTTGCGTGTGTTTTTGTTGTTTCGTGTTTGTTTTTCATGAATATGTGATGGGCAAACATCTCCTGCCGTGTGTACATTTGGCAGCCAGCCTCTGTTGCATTTGGCACCTCGACAGCCGTGAGTTTGTCGGCACTCAGGCTCCGAGATGCCGAGCGTCCGCCCCAACAGGTGGTGCTGTTTCCACCCTCTTTTACATGGGTGCTTCACAGCTCCGCGGTCAATACCTCGGCGTCCAGGAAGCGTGACTCACGCCGCCCGCCGCCATGCAGCTCTGCTCTTCACGCAGGGAGGACGAACAAACACCATAAGCTTAATCACACCACCCAGCACGCCGTCCAAGGGCCCCGCTTGTCGACGAAGAGTGCTCCGTCCCGCCGGTCGCTCTGTTTATTCGCCGTCCCGCGACAGATGGCTTCCGCAGGATGGGGGGGGGGGGCGTTGGTGCGTGGGCAGGAGCAAACGAGGGAGCAGGAATGGACAAGGGGCCTCTGTGGTCAGAGAGCACGAAACTTGCTGTTTATAGCGTGTGATGGTGCAGGTCAAGTTTGCACTGGGGTAGACCCCTGTGAAGTCTTTAAGGAGGGCAGGAACAGAAACAAGTCTTTTTGCACTTTTCAGTTTTTCCAAGTGGATGACTTCACCCCATCATGATTTTCCTGTTTGCAGTGATGCTGTGCCACCAGAATGCCTACAGAGTGGGAGTGTTAAGCTAAAGGAACAGTAGGGGGCACAGTGGCTAAGGGCCTCAACTTGAATTCGTCTGTGAAGGACTTCTGCTTTAACCCATAAGCAAGTCAATTTAAGTAAAAGAGTAGGTAACAATATCCTTTTGTATAAATGGAAAAGTGTCAAATGCATTTTAACTAGTTCTGATTGAAAGACTAGGTCTGTTGAAGTCATGTAATCATGTCCAGTAAGCTTGTTTCCAGAGGTTGTGTCCTCTGCTATCCTGATGGCTGTACAGATTCCTTAGGACCATACGGATACTTTTTTTAGTCCAAACATGCCTTGCTTAAGAACAGCTTTCTGTTAATTTGCAGGCTAAATAAATGTGGAGGTAAGGCATGTGAATTATTCAGCGTGGAGCAAAGTTTCTGAAAACAGAATGTGAAGAACACCCAGACTCACGCCTGTCCTGTTTTACTGTGCTGAAGCAGAAATCTGCTTCTTTGCTCTTGCGTACACACACAAAGGGCAAATAGAGTTACACATGACGTTCTACTCTTTTGATGAAAGCTGCTGTTCTCCCTAGTCTGATGTAAAATTTTCTTAGGTCTCAATTTAAATAGGTGCTATTCACCTGAACAGATCGACTGTAAAGCCCACGTTGTGTTGCCCTCTCAAAGTGCCCCTGGGAATGCCTGTCTTCTCCATGCAAGAGTTTGGCCCACCTGGGAAGGCATTCAGGTCAGGCAATCCTCAGGAAAGGGTAATAGAATTAGTATGTTGAATCACCTGTGCGTGGGAGGAACAGAAGTGCAAGGCACAGTACCAGACGAAAACGTAAAGGTCATGATTGTGTGATTACGTTTGGCCAGAACAGACACCGTGGCTGCACATGTGACGGGGCGCGGTCTTTATCGGACAGGAGTACCCGCATGTACCTGTTTACACACAGTGGGAGAACTCGCTAGGGTGAGATGCTCCATGGTGCATTCTTATCTTTGGTCTTTGTTCTTTTGTGCAGGTGTGTCCCCTGTAAGGACACCCACATGATGTGCTATGATGAGTATTGTATTCTGTGTCCTCGTTTCTGATTAAGGACATTTTTGTCTGAATCAATACAACAGCATCAGTCGGAGGTCCATTTATTTCTTATCCTTAGCAGGAAGGATGCTATTTCTGTTGACATATTTGAAGTGAATTTAATCTTATTTTTCAGACAGGTTCAGTGAGGCCTGGGAAAAAATGCACCACATGTCAGTGATGGGTCCTTTTTCTGTTAATTTAAGGAATCGTGATGCAATATCAATGACAATACAACAGTTTACTCCAACCAGCTCATATCCAAGCAGAACAGAGACATCACTCTTAGCATGTCAGAGTTAATCCATTAAATACTTCTGAGTTTGAGTTAAACACCCATTCTGTGGTTTTGGAGTAAATAACATACATTTAGTTGTCATTCATAGGCATGAGTTTTCCTTTGGATTCTCAGGCGTGAGAATATTGTCTGAAATGTGTAATTCTAAAAAATATATTTAGACTATAACACAAGAATATGTGCCCTTATCTGGCAAAGATAATGTTGTCGGCTCATTCATTTATGAATAATTTTTATGTTTGCCAAGATAAATAAATTATGTACAGTGTATAATGGGAAATTGCTGTAGGCCGAGGCGTGACACATGTCGCAGCGTACATGTGTACTCTGACTGCAGAACAAGGTTGAATATGACCTTCAGCTTTTGCAGTGTTGAGATCAAGAAGATAAGATGCTTAGGAGATGTCGGGCGCGTTAGGCTTTCCTTGTAGCTGAATACAGCCTGTCTGTCGGCATGAGCAGGTGACATTGTAGGAGCTGCTTGTGCTTGCTAACATCGGGGGGGGGGGGGGCGTGTGCTGCGCTAGCAGTTTGGGCGCGGTGGTAAGTAGAGTGCAGATATTAATAGGGTTCGAGCAATCTATCTTCCTGTCCAAGACGTAGTGGAGTCCGAGGTGGAGTGGCTTGTGTTCAGCAGTTTCAGAGCCTCCTTCCTTCTCTAGCCGTCGCTCTGGACTTTGCAGCTTAATTTTTCTGTGGTTTCACCTCCTCCATTAAATGGACTCCTACTGATATATTTTAGTTATTCCCAGTGAAGGACTGTCAGAAGTACTTACTAAAGTGACCTCCATGTTGCTCGTTTGATTTTGAGATGATTTCTCCTGTAACATAAAAGTATATATATCTGCCCCTGTAAAAGTTTGGCAAGATCACCAAAGGATGTTGTTTTCACTGTAGCGTTTCATAGGGTACGAACAAGTGAAAGCGCACTGTTTATTAAACTTGTGATCACGCAGAAGAGAATTGTTAATATTACGTTATCTCCAACTAGCTGTTTCGAGTTATTAGCTGTACGTAGCATATTTTCATGATACACTAATCTCTAATGAGAATGGTGTTTATTCTGTAATTGTTAATTCTTTAAGATGATTAGCTGGATCTCTGGCTCGTAAACTGTGTGATTAATGACTGTGTCAGGCCCTGTTAGTGAGGGGAGGGTGCAGGCAGTGTTCTCTGCGTCCCGACAGAGCTCATCTGACAGGATCTGTTCGGGGGCAAATGCTGGGGACGCGTCAGGCCAGCCACCCCTTTAACTCCTGTTCTGCTCCTTCAGGCACACGACAGGACTGCGGTGTAACTTAACCTCCCCGCACCTTAGCGCTGTTAGCTCATGCACAGTGGGCGAGGCGTGGGAGCGGTCGCTCTCTTATCCTCCTGTGATGTAGCGCCGCAGGGCCAGGTGTCAGTAGACCTTCTGATGGGCCATCTGGCCTTTTGTGTGCTGAGCCGCGCCCCCACGCGCTTCGGAAAAGCAGTCGAGAAGAGCCAGGTTATTTTAGGAGAGGTGAAAAAAAAATTGAAGTTCATCGGGCTGTGTGAAAATGTCAGGTTATATCGCTGTGTAGAAAAACTGTGAATGACTACATAAAGCTTATATTTTTAAAAACACGTGTTTTTATTAGCTTCCCATATATTTTTCTCTGAAAGAGATGTACCGGTATGTGGGATGACTTGTAGATCCTCAGACGTTTGGAGTAAAGAATGATTCTTGGTTATTTTAGTCTCTGACGTCTGCGTGACAGAAACCAGGGACTGAAACGTTGAAGCCGTGACAGAACTGAGTGGTCAACTGCTGACACAGTTTTCCTAATGACATCTCAATTTGCCTTCGCTCAAAGCCCTCGCCTTGTTCTGTCCAAACAAGCATGGCTAAGCATCTATCGACAGGTCCTTTGTGACCTTGCTGAGATGATGTCATCTCAGAGATCAGGATGCCATCACATCTGGACATGGGACACTTGCTGGGATTGTCTGTGTAGCGTATGTGAGCAGGCTGGCTACTGTGCTACGCTAAACACATATGTACACATGTTCAACGGGGTCAATCTTGTGTGTTTGGGGGGCGCAAGAGGAGGATGGCATGAGTAATTTACCACCCCCCCATCAGGGGAACCAGCCCTCAAGTGTCCACTTACATTTTTGAAACATGTTTTAAAATGTCTATGTAAGTTTGTGTTAGAACTTTGTAGAAGAACCAGGCAAGGGTCTTTTGAAAATTTAATCATCTTCATAACCAGTCTGAGACTGAACGTTTGATGTAAGTTAAAAATAATGTGTTTGATTACCACTTTCTGATGTGCTTTGAACTACTGTAGCCAGTAACTCGTTTTTACCTTAAAATTAGAATTTGAAAAATAGCCAATGTCCCAGTGATTAAAGAGTCATCAAAAGGGGATTCATTGGTCAGCGCTGTTAATGGCACCCTGAGGGATGGGGGCTCAAGTCCCACCTGTGCTCTGTGTCCATGGAGGTTGCATGTTCTCCTTCTTCTTCGCTGGTGCTTCGGCTTCCACTCACTGTCCAAAGGCATACATTGTAGGCTGATTGGTGTTTCCAAATTGCCCATAACGTGTGATTGGCTGTGTGTGTCTCTACGTGTGTGTGTGTCTGTGTGTGTGTGTGTGTGTGTGTGTGTGTGTGTGATTGTGCACTGAAATGTGGCACACCATCCAGGGTGTACCCCACAACTTGTGCTCTAAACCCCAAGGGGTAGGCTCCAGGCCTCCCCTCCTTGAGCCTGTTTAGGATAACCGGTATGAAAAATGGCAGGAGAGATGGAAACTCATCAGTCCCCTTATCCACCCATTTAGTTTTAAAAAGTATTTTATTTGATCCAGGTGTTGGATGTGAGGCCTTGTGTTATTTTACCTTGTGGTCTGTCGTGTGCAGTGCCCCAAGGCTGCTGGGAAGAGACGCAGACAGGGCTGCTGTTTGGTTTATATACCTGCTCCACTCTTTCATGTTTTTTGGTAAATTCTGTGAGCCTCATGTTGTGTTATTTCATGTTGATAGTGTTAACCAGAGTATTGGAGTATTGTGCTAATGCCACACATGGTTTTGTATATACAGATTTAGCTATAAGGACATTTGCCATTATTCATCAGTTCTTTTATTTTATAACAATAAGGCAATGTGACTACAGTGGTGTCATATAACTATACAGGTGAGGTCTGTGTTATATATTGCATATTGTGTAAACACACACATTACTGTCCATAGTATTACAGTGTGCATATGTCATGATTTTCTTTGACATTTATACACTTATCATAAAAAGTCATATGCTAGTGATGAAATGAATGCATTTAAAATTAATCGTAAATTAATTGTACCGGTTTTAACCTCGCCTCTCCCAGTGATGTTCAGTGGGACTCTGACCGGCCTGGGCATTTATTTATAAAGGGGTGTATGACGTGACCGGCGGTGTGGACTGGCTGGATTGTTGCTACTCGTGCACGTGTGGGTGGGTTATTGCTTTTCTGTCTTGGAAAGAGGTCAAGTGCCCTGGGAAAAATCTATTTGCTGAGACCCGCCTGTCGTCTTCTTTGCAAACGCAACCCGATCCATCTCAGTTTTCATTGAATTACAGACCAAATAATAGCGTTGACTTCAAAATATCTTTTTTTCAGTTAATTGCACTGACAAACAAGTGCGGGGCGTGTTGACGGTGGGCTGAACACACGGTCCGAACCTGACGAAGAATGTGGGTATTTATGCGAAGGATATGGTTATGTTTTAAGGCTGTCAGTGTATTCATCCATTTCAAGCAAGCACTTAATTTGGGTCATTGTGATGTGAAGCCAAACCTGTGAGTATGGAGATTAAGGCTGAGTACCCGCTGGGCACGGTGCCAGCGTATCATTAAGGCATTGTGCAAGTACAGCTTTTTATTACACATAAGGTAGTGCACTGTATTACCATATTCTATGGGCACAGATGATCAGGTACTGTATATATGTACGTATTTTTCATGATCAGGGATGGCATGAAGCCCTTGTGCAGGTGAGAAGACCTTTCATCATGCAGACACCTCCTCTCTTGTCTTTCCACCTGCACTCCCTGGGGATTCCCACGTGTGCTGAGTGAGGAGAGCGCATCGTTCTTCCCTGCCAGTTCACCTCCTCGTAATGACCTGTGCAAGCTGACCTGTTCTGCACGCTGCCAAGTTCACTTTGAGAAGCTATGCAAGCAGCAGGCTGCCATTACAGGGGTGGGGGATTAACGCCATGGGGTGTCTTTGCCCTGGGTCTGGGGGAGCTTTGAGTGAGCAAGGGTTAAACAGGGAGCCTTATTTTCACCTTGGATTTCTCCCCAATTTTTACTCTTATCCACAGGGATGCGTCTTTGCTTTCCATCCTCTCATCCTGATTGCTTGGGTTCCGTACCAGAATCTTCTCTTACTTTTCCATTAGACTCGAGCTGATGTTGATATATAACCACTGTACACCCGAATGCGGTCTTGGATTTCAGGTTTGTGATTTTGAAAAGTAACAGCTGGGCTTACAATGAAAAAGACTGTGATAACAGACTCCATTGAGTGCAGTGAATGGTGGAGGTTAGGCTCATCTTACCTGAGAATTGGGAACAGTGAAGAGGGACTATTCTTAATCTTAACTCTTTTTTCTGATGGTTGAAATAAGAGAACCAGGTGGACAATGGACACGGGGGGAAATGGTGTTGCACAGTACTGTAAAAAAAGAGCTTGTTTACTCTAGGCTCCAGAAATATAAGGTTGTTTTATCATGTTGTTTCTGCTGTTCTATTTCTAAACTTTCATAATACATATTAAGGTTTAATGGTTCATGGAATGTTTTTTTCTGTTTAACTCAATTAATTAGTTGTATAATGGTAGAAATAAGAAAAGGAAAATGAACACAAAAGTTATTCCCAATGATGCGACAGTGTTGGGGATGTGATGGGCAAATTTTTTGTGATTTTTCTATATCCTTGGTGTAAAGGTTTGTCTTAGCTTTGGAAATGTGATTCAGCAGCTGAGTAAACATTTGTGAGGAGTGAGCGTCGGGGCAGTGTGTGTGTGCCAGGGGTGGGGGGGGGCACAGGATTGCACCTGCCTGGATAACAAACAGTTGTACACTGTAGGTGAGAGCTTGCACTCAGTCAGGGAGCCGAAATGTAAAGGCAGCCTTTATATATGGTGGGAAGTCCTGTCTATATATATAACAGATACTCAGGGGCTCCTTTACACAAGTATTGTTTTAGAGAACATTTGTGACATTCAGATGTGTTGGCTTTAAGAGGGCAAATCAGAAAGTCAGTGGGTAACAGAGGTGCAAGCTGAAAGTGACGAGCTGTGTGTGCGGACTGTATAGTATCATTGTAAGTGTGTGTAGGAAGGCCTGTACAGTGCAGTCACAGGTGTCTGTAGGTGCAGCTTCCTAGAATCAACTCCAGGCTCCAGGCTCCACTTCCTGGCAGCGCTAGCTTTTCGGAGCACTACTGGTGCTGTGGCTACATGCTCACAAGCACGGCGGTGTCCTCCTGTAACGCGCAGAGCGTCACACTCTAGCTGAGCCAGCGCCATCTGGAAGACGTCGGCTCCCTCCTCATCTTCAGCCAAAAAAGATGATTGCTAACAGCATGATTATGCCTTTATTTCATTACTCTGACATTGTTTACAGGCCACGGGCTTTGTCCTTGCCAAGCATATCTGCAACTCCCATCAGAAGGGCAGAACTGCTTGGAAGACAGTGGTGTGTGTGTGTGTGTGTGTGTGTGTGTCTGTGTATACGTGTGTGTCTGTGTAGTCCAGAGGGATTAGCTATCTTGTGCTAAACCCATCCAATCTGATCATTCTCCATTTGTTTTAAAGCACCTGAAAACAGATGCTAGTGTTCTGCTAAGCTCGTTAGCTCTTTGTTTTGCGAGCTTGTGCTGGCCCAGATACGCTCTTACAGTGACATTGAGACCCCTGCGCTCTCTGACTCTGATGCTGAACGCTTCACCTGCCTGAAATCTGTGCAGTGTTTCTTCTTACCTCTCCAGTCAGAGAGGGCATGCTGAGTGAGCCTCTCTGGGATTTATCTTTAATAAAGAGCATAAACACCGAACATGGACGCCTACCTACCTGTCACAGACCTTGTACACGAGCCACACGTTGACCCAGCCCAGTCATTTTATTTACAGCAATATTTCTGCCTGAACATTTTAACTTGAACAACTCAGCCTTTATTTATTAGGTAACATTAAAGTAGAGGCAATGTTGTTATACTAGAGAATTCTATGATCTTAAAGCAAGGTGTTTTATTAGGGTGATGCATGCTTTTATTTCCAGAATGAGAATTGTACTGTATAGCATGTCTCTGGTTTAAACCTTGGGTCTTAAAAATAAGGTACCTGTAAAACTTATAAAACACTTTATTTAAAGAAGACTACCAATTTTATATGACTGCAATTTTGTGGTGTGTTTGACTTTTATCTTCATATTTGCATTAGGAGCTCACCATGACATTCTGCAGATCAGTCATATTTATGTGAAAGCAATAAGCCCCCCACTGTTTCATGATCTAAATCTGCATCTGTTTACAGCCAGGGGAAACAAAACCAGATTGCACAAGTCCCCAGCGACCTCTGGCACAGGAAGTGATGCAAGTGAGAAGATGTGTTATGGACAGCAAGCAGGGATTGTTAATGAGATGCACCTGTCTTGACGAAAACAAAAGGAACAAGCCCAGACAGGGAAAATATACTATTGTAACAATATGAAAGATGAGCTAAATTACACTGAGCACCTTAGCTTGATTTCAGCTTTGTGAAATTATTATAAATGTAGATGGCGGTTTTTAAAAAGCATCTATAGGTATAGAAAGCTATGCACATAAATCAGCACATCAGATCTGCTTATCAAGTTAATGGGATTTCCACACTTTTTTTATTCACATCTTTTTCTGTCTGCACAAAATGCAGCTTGCTGTGCTGCCAGCTCTCTGCGTGTACTCACAAAGTACCTTATGCACTAATGACTGCGCACTTCATAGGCTACTGATGATGAAAAAAGTAACTCAGCTCAGCTACTTCAGTCCGCTGTTGTCTGGGAAGCCTGCAGTTTGAAAGGGCGGGTATGGTTTGTAAACCTGCTCTCCATCCCTGCGTGTTTCTGTCCAAACGGGTGGCACGTTTGGTGACGAGGGATTGGCTAGTGAAGCCTGCTGGGGGGGGCAAGGGGTGGGGGGGGCATCACGTGGCAGCTGGGGTGACAAGAAGGATTCAGCGGAATCCAACTTTCCGCTCCAGCTGGACATCTGCTGTCGAGCTCAGCGGCAGGTCTAGGGGAAGGGTAACATTTTCCACCCATAATCCTCGAGGAGCGGACAGCACAGCGCTTTCACACTGGCACCGTTTTTGAATGAGATGTGAGAACAGTAGCATTGGAAAGACGAAACAGCAAAAGAACAGAGCTGGGTCTCTCTGCTTTTACATCCAGAATCAAATGTCAACCACTAAATGAAAAATTCTTGGGACATTCAAGCATTGTAAATGTCACTTCAATGTTTGCTACAATACTATGACCAAATCCTCAGGTCATTATGTAAATTTGCTGCACTATGCTGTACATATCTTCAGTTTCAGTCATAAATATAAAAATATAAGAATGCAATTAATTTCTTTTTCAGACAATACATGTGTGGGTTTGTTTTTGTTGTAATGTCAATTTGACATTATACACCTATAAATACTTATTGTATTAATTTTGGTACAAATGGGATGTTTGTTGATTTGTCTTGAAACCTCTTTTCTCTTTGCTGTTACCTTTATGGACTTACACAAAATCTGTATCACAGCGCCCCCTGCTGCCTTAAAGATAAATAATCATTATCAATATTTCTTTAATTCCTTTTCTTTAACCTTCTTAGCCAGTTCTTAACCTGGAGCCTATCCCAAGCAACATAGGGTGCAAGACACTCAGGATAGGGTGGCATGTTTTAATTGTCTAAAATAATTATTAAAAATTACAACCCCTTTTAGTTTTTTTGTTTACTTTATTAAAAACATTGTTTTGCATGTAGTTTGGCTTGTTAAAAACTGTTGTGCTTTGATTGGCTATGATTGGCCCTTTGTGTCCCCAGGTCCAATTGGCTGAAGCCATGCTGCGGGAGACGAGTGGCGCTTTGGCAGGTCTGTCTTCTCAGTGCTGGCTTCAACTGCTTTCTGGTGGCCTGTGTGGTTCTGGTGGTGATGTTCCTGGTCCTGGAGCTTCTCATAGACACCAAGCTTCTTCAGTGTGAGTACAAACAGACTCATGGATGCAGGGCATTTTTACAGTGTGAGTACAGACAGGCTCACAGAGACAGGGTTTGTACAGTGTGAGTACAGACAGGATCACAGAGACAGGGATTGTACAGTGTGAGTACAGACAGGATCACAGAGACAGGGATTGTACAGTGTGAGTACAGACAGGCTCACAGAGACAGGGATTGTACAGTGTGAGTACAGACAGGCTCACAGAGACAGGGTTTGTATGTAAAGTTTGAGCACTCGCAGACACCAATCTTCTACAGGGTAAATACCCACAGGCTCACAGACACTGTATAAGTAAATACTTATAGTACCAATATCCAAAACTCAGCCAAGCTCTTCTGTTCCTGAAATGACATGTGGAAACTTAAGGCTCCTTTAATAATAATAAGAAGAAGAACAACAACAACAACTATATTATATTCCAATGTTAGATAACATCAGACATTTAAATACATTATAAATTTTAAAAAGTCATTATAAATTACAACACACCTGTAAATAAAGTATGTACTCTGTAGATATAGTGATCAAGTTATCAGTTGTTTGTGTGTGTGTGTGTGTGTGTGTGTGTGAGAGAGAGAGAGAGAGAGAGAGAGAGAGAGAGTGTGTGTGTGTGTGAGAGTGAGCCTTGCTTATGCTCAGGAATAAAAACAAACATAAATTCCCTTGATCCTGACTTATCTGCCTGATATGCCAGTCAGTGCAAGCAGCAGTTTAACCAGGTTCATTAAACGCAGCTATGAGGACAGCCCTGCACTGCTCATGCCCTGAACACAGTGCTCTGGTGTGTGGTTTATACCATCCGCAGCGCTGCGTTGTGACTAAGCCTGACTTTATCACTGGCACACCTACACATCCGTACATAAACCACTGGTAACAACTCTTTCTTTATACTGGCTATAATGACACTGCTGTTCTCCTGGGGCTTCTCCACCAGTTACCAACGCATCCCAGTTCGCCGGCATCATCCACTGGACCAGCCTTGTTATCCTCTCCATCTTCTTCACTGAGGTAAGGATTACCACAGTCAGGAGTACTTATCCTGACAGGAGTGATTAGGGTCCTGCGTTCAAAATTATAACTGAATTTACAGGATGCAAGTAAAAAATATGAGCAGGTGAAAAATGCACAGTACAGTAACCTGAGACATTCATAGACACGCTTACTGACGCTGTGCATGATGGGTACAGGGCATATTCAGTGGACTGGCATCATAGCTCACCTGCTCTGATCTTACCTCTCTATCACACTATACTGTTTTCCCTTATACACAAACACTTCTCTGTTTGGATAATCACATTTACAAAAAAAATATATATATATAGATCCAAGATAATAGGATTTAAAAACTGTAGTATTACAGGATTAATTCTGTTGCTATCCAATACTTTTTGAAGTGTCATGGTGGATGTGCTATGCCCACATTCAGATTATACTGAGCACATTATGAAGCTGCAGTGTATATATATAAAGCGTACAGTCTCTTGTACTAGCCCATCTCATTTGTTCAGTGGAAAATTTTAAGTACTGCATAAGTACTTAAACCAGTAAGTGTACTGTTCATATCACAAGTAGTTAATAGTCACATGCTGTGTGGTTGCACAAAAAAAAGTTAACATTTTTTCTTGTAATATGCCTCATAAAACACATCCCTTTCCCTCTGTCTCTCAGACAGTTTTCAGGATCGTGGTCCTGGGGATCTGGGATTATATTGAAAATAAGGTTGAGGTGAGAGCCCTGGGGTCGTGTCAGACTGTCACTGCTGGGGAGGAGGGGAATGGCGGCACTGTGACTTTAGGAAGGATGTTGAGATGAGCTTCAGGAAGGATGTTGAGATGAGCTTCAGAAGGTGAAGTGAGCTTCAGGCAGGGAGCTGTGCTTCAGGTGGTGAAGTGAGCTTCAGGCAGGGAGCTGAGCTTCAGGTGGTGAAGTGAACTTCAGGCACGGAGCTGAGCTTCAGATGGGAATGTAAGCTTCAGGCAGGGAGCTGAGCTTCAGGTGGTGAAGTGAGCTTCAGGCACAGAACTGAGCTTCAGATGGGAATGTAAGCTTCAGGCAGGGAGCTGAGCTTCATATAGTGAAGTGAGCTTTAGGCAGGGCACTAAGCTATAGATGATTTTCAGAAAGCTAGTTCAGCTTCATGGCAGCACCAGAGCCTTCTCTGAATGCCCCTGACACTGTTCACATAGTTTGGGAGTGGCAGCTAGAAACTACACATATGGTGTAGGGATTCACTGTTAGCCATGTCTGTTTCTATGAAAGTTTGTCTTGCAATAAGTTAGTGCTTTTATTATTCTAAAAATAGATCATATCCTACCCATATGAATAACCGTATTCAGTTACAGGACAATTAGACTAGCTAATTATTTAACGAGAGAGACAAGGGGAGATTGACACTTGCTTCTGAGAGATATTTTTCCTTACAGCAGGATGTAAGAACCATGTATGTTAGTGTCTGTATATTGAAGGAGCATCGATGCGCTTGCAGTCTCAGCCTTTTCCTCTTGGCCAAAGCTGAATGTAATAGAATACACACCGCATCCTGTGCGCAGGTGTTTGATGGCGCTGTCATCGTCCTCTCTCTGGCCCCAATGGTGGCCTCTACTGTTGCTAACGGGCCAAGCAGTCCGTGGGATGCCATCAGCCTCATCATCACCCTGCGCATCTGGAGGGTCAAGAGGATTATTGACGGTGAGTGTGAGGGCGCAACTCTGACCCCTACACAGGCAGAACCCCTGCGCGGGATGTTCTAAGCATAAGAACACGCGTGTTGGTTGACACCACTTTGCTGAGTCTCACCTTTAATGGTTCAGCAGCAGTGTTATACTCTACAATGTTATCTGCTCTGGACTGAATTTCTAGCTGACGTCCCTAAATACTGTATGCACCCCAAAGTTTAGTTGATGCTCCTAAAATTAAGCGATTACAGTTTTGTATGACTTTCTGAGATGTTTAAGTATCAGGGCGTCTCTGTCTGTAGCAGCCGGGGTGTATGGGGACTTAATATACAGCCCTAGCAATCATCTACCCGTGAGGATGGTTAAAGAACTGTGAAAAGATGCGTGGCCACAGCTGAGTATAATTTGCCTGATTGGTCACTGTGTAACTAAGCGCCACGTGTGATTGGCTGACTCCTTATGCCTACTTCTGTCATTAGCCTCAGATGACAGCAAAGTGAATTGATTGTAATGAAAGGCTTAAAAATTGGCCACAGTCTGAATGATGTGCCCAGCAGCAGTTTTTAACAAACAGGAACACTGTATTTCATCCTATACTTACTCCATTTTTACAGTCATAATTACAGTCCAATGGAACTGGCCTTAAAATGTTTGCATGCACTGCCCTCTAGTGTTAGAATATGACACAGCTACTCTCCTCTGCCACTTAAAGGGCTCTGTCTATAAATAGGCACTTTGAGATGTGTGTGTGTAAATGTTTGAAAGTGCTCTCATCATAACAGTATCAGTCTTACTTTTTCCACTCTCTTACAACAAGCAAAGACCTCTGCCTGGCCTTATAATCTAGTTTTACCCACAGTTATTGCTGCACAACACTGCCTTGTGTCGAGAGATTCGTGCAGTTGGATAACACACAATAAACATCTCGTGGCCAAAGGGACGCTGCCTGTAAATGAAGGGAGTGTGGCTTTCTAATGAACGGCTGCTTAGCTGTGTGTAATTTGGGTCTCTGTAACAGGGGAAATAATGTGTTTTTTGTGTCAGTGAAGACTTGTCACACTGAACGTTGTGTAATTAAGAGGATAGCTGATTCCACCACTTTAAGATTAGACCATTATCCAAATATCCCCTGCTACATTATTATTATCATTAAAAAGTGCATTTGGAACATGGCGCCATTTAACGTGCAGCAGAGGAAACAGAAGTGTGCTTGACAGTCCTATGACAGATGGGATATCTGCTGTCAGCTCTTGCCTTAAAGAAACGCCAAGCAAAACAGACACAACCTGCGTTTCACCTCCACCGGCACGTCTCTGTGTCGAAGGGAGCGTCGGGCTTGTCCAGGCAGAACTCCGGATCCTTAGCCTGTCACCAAACCAGCTACACACCTGTAGCCGTGACAGCCACGGCATGTCTGCTCAGCTCGCATACACCGCACGCTGTTGCAATCCTTGAGGTTTAGCCCCCCCCCCCCCCATCCAAAGATTTACCTCACATGGGAGGGAGAGAAGGAACAAACAAATTACATCTGTTTCAGCAGTTCACCTCACAGTACTCGGGGAACTTCATCCATGCAAACAACATCTGATGAATACATAATGTGTTCTATCTGAAACAATATTATGTCCTATTGTATACCTAATAGCGCCCCCCAAGTCCTCAAATAAAATCAGTCATGTTTGTTGGTTAGCCATCTTTGTGAGTAAACACAATAGAAAAACAAACCAGTATTAGCATTAGCAGGTTAGCACCGCTTGTTGAAAGTGAGTGGCCTTACCCAGAGTGCTGTGCTCTGTCCCCAGCCTATGTTCTCCAGGTGAAGGTGGAGATGGAGCTGGAGATCCAACAGTATGAGAAAGCCAAAGCAGTACGGGAAGAGCACCTGGAGCGGCTTACGCAGATTTGCCAGGAGCAAGCGGTGAGAGAGCTCTAACCACACGCTCGACCTTGGGTGACCTCACGGCAACGGGCCATCCCACGAGCTGGCAAAAGAAGATGCCATCAGGTCATATGTTCTGGCATTTTTGTCTGTAAAAATGTTTGAACTGGTAAACCTGTATGCTATAGAAAGCTGTTGAGCAATGGATTTAATTTGAATCCTTTCTCTTGTATGTATGGGTTCAATTAGCCAGCAACTAATTTCTGCTCATGAAATGACCCAAATTATTCGGGAAAAATCTACTCGTTCCTGTATGACAATGAGAAAAATATTTTTTTAAGGTTTGTTCCATATACTGCCAGTAGAGGCCAGTAAAACACACTATTTAAGACTTCATCAGATGTTCCGTTTGCTTTAGTATGATTTTTCGGTTATTTATGCAGAGAAACATTTTACAAGGAGTGCCATCTTTTAATGTGTTTTAATATGCATTTTGACTGAGAAAAATAAATGACAATTCAGGAACAGAATCTAAATAGGTTGTATCTAAAATCCCGTATGATGTCCAAGCAGATTAAATGTACTTCGATATTCTCCAAGAGATAAAATATTGGTTTATACTAAAAACGGCAAAGCGACAATTTGTTAAAATTAAATCAGTTCCACACACATTTGGCTACAATAATTTCACAGTGTCAGCACTTACATTTGCCGCAGAGCCCAGTTCCGCTACTGTTCTGTTCTACTACAACCAGGGGGAGAAACACATTTTACAAGGAGTGCCATTGATCTTAATTTGCCTGGCAGGCTGTTGTACCTTCAGGCTGACATACAAAAACCACACACAGCCTCCTCTCTGTTCCGCTGAGCATTAGCGCAGCATTTGCTCCGGGGCTCGGGACTTCTAAAAATCAATATTAAAAGAAGCCATAGCTGTAGATCACGACGCGCTGTTGTGCCTCCAGACGCAAATGATTACACTGACGGTAATGTTCAAACAAGCTCAGCGGCAATTTGACCGTGCGTTCGTCAATATCAACAATCAAGGGCTCACCAAAATCCACTTATACAATTGATTGAGTGCGGCTACTGAGCTCGCGCCGAAGGTGCACCGTTCAGCGACAAGGGTTACACACACCCCCAGGTCCTAGGGCTTTTCTCACAGCGCTCTGTGCAGCCTAACCTTCTACTGGATTAAACAGATAATTACTCTAGCACGCCTTATAGCACCTTATATGTCTAATGGTTTGACAGTTATATCGTAACACTTCTGCCTTCCTTGCTTTTCTTTGCACGTTCTTGTTATCGTGTGCAAACGAGTTTTGCTACCTTATGGGAACACAGGTGCGGGGGGGGGGGGGGGGGGGGGGGGGGGGGGGGGGGGGGGGGGGGGGGGGGGGGG
>JABJVR010049082.1:0-60504 GCA_025773905.1 Chitala chitala | reverse complement strand
GGCAGTTCTGAAGGCAAAAGGGGGTCCAACCCGGTATTAGCAAGGTGTACCTAATAAAGTGGCCAGTGAGTGTACTTAAGTATTAAAAGTATAAGTAGCTTGTAAAAAAATTCCAAATTTTTATTTTGTAGTGCATTCTTTTCCAAATTGAACCACCTAAAACTAGGGAGTTTTTCAATACCAGAATTTTTGGCAAGCACAGGAGGCACTTCGTTCAATATGACGAATCCTTCACAGCAAAAAAGGAGAAGAGAGAGAGATGGCCTGATGAGAGAGATGGTGGTCTAATCCGTTTAAAGCAGGAGGTGTTGGTGGAGTTACAGTAACAGATGTAGCAGGTGTTGGGGCAGCATCACTGCTGCTAGAGGAGGATGCTGCTATTTCCATGATAGCTTCTTAATGCTGCCATTTTGACCTGCCCAAGGTTGTAACGCTGAACTAACAGACTCAAAACATAAACTTTGGGAGCATGTTTTAATTTTTTTGTAGTAACAAAAATGCCAATTGGGAAATGTATTGGGGTAAAGTATGCATTTTACTTAATAAAAGTCGTGGATTAAAAGTTGACAAATTTTAAAAGTCAAGTACAGATACTCCCTCAAAAGTACTGTAACGAAGTACTATTACTTTCCTATATTGCACCACTCTTTGTGAGTATGGGAATGGCAATGCTTATAGCATTCCTGCTTAAATTTGTTGCAGCAGTAAATACAGTATGGTGTTTCGTGGTGTTTTAACTGTATGAGTTTCTTTATTTAATGTGTTTTTACAGGATGTTTTTATGTTGGTGTAAATGCTGTACTCCATTTCCATACAGCACAAATGTATGCTGCCTGCTGTTTCTCATGCACAGTGAACATGCTATATAATCATAATTGTGTGTGTGTGTGTGTGTGTGTGTGTGTGTGTGTGTGTGTACAGTTGATTGGACAGACTTAAGAACAGCGGTTTGTGTCACATGGGAAGAGGGCCAATGCACCTGTATGGCATCTACTCTGGTTTTCTCAACTGGTACAATGTTACCTGTTTCTTTACAGATCAGCCGGGTTCCATATTGAGCACAGCGTATTTGCCCTGTGCCAGCTCTGCTGTTGAGGACCTCATGGGGTATGAAGAGCAGGCATATCCAGAACCCCCCAGGCCTGGAGCCCCAGCTCCAAGTCCAAGGATTGAGATAACACTGTCACATGAGCAGTATCATCAGGGCAGGAGCTCCCTTGGGGTGCTGGTACCCCCAAGCCCAGGGCACTCTCTGCCAGTCCCTCGGCATGAAGGTGGAGCGTACCGGGAGCCGGTGTGTCCAAGTCCCGCCAGCAGCAACTCTTCAACTAGCTGGCACTCAGAGACCTTGTCTCCCTGGCCCTCTCCGTGTGTGTCGCCTGTCACCAGTCACATGGCAGCAGATTTGTGTGCAGGTTTCCAAACCTTCCACCCATGTACGGCTGCCAGGGGTTCCCCACACACATCTCCAGTTGGTTCCCCTCGGACCAGCCTGACAGAAGACAACTGCCGAGGCCCCCGGTCACCCTCCCCACGACCAGGTTCACGCTCCAGTTCCCCAAAAGGGAAGCGCACCCATGAAATGTGTCACAGCCCTGCCCAGTCTCGAAGTCCATCCCCACAAGGCGGAGCCCACAATTTGTACCCCACTAGTTTTCATGACCCCTCAGCTGGCCAAGCCCAGACTGCCAATGGCTATGAAAATGACCCCCTAGGCTATACCCGCACCAAGGTCAGCAAGACCCACCTGGAATACTCTGCTTATGCTGTCAACCAGGTGAATGGGTCCACAAGCACCAGTCAACATGACATGCAAAACACATCAGCGAGCGAGTCCTATTACACCGTGCCGTCCACCTGGGCTGGTCCAGTGCCTGGAATTTGCAGGTAATGGGCAGATTTGTTACCAGCGGCCATTACAAACATAATAATCTGTCACTTGTGGACATTCCTGTAGATTCACTACATTAGGTTTTTTTTTTTTTTTTTGGGGGGGGGCACTAAATGGGCATCTGTTTATGTGCCATCTACTTATTTTTAAGACGTAAAATATATGCACTTGTAATGTCACCAGTTTCAAATTCTATTAATGTCCAGTCAAAGTAATAGCTGTAAGGAAAGGAATTAAACTAAATAAATCAAGTTTATGGCAAAGTATGTTTGTCACATACATTTAACCAATTTACCTGGGGGGAATTATATGAATTATTTACATAGATGATCAGTAGCTCATCCATGTTCATGTAGTACCCTACCATACAGAAAACCAATAAATATAAATATCTTTCAGTTGTTTAATGGCTAATATTTGGCATTGTTAGCTGAAATAGTAAGCATTACAGGAAAACATTTTTGGATAGAGCCGTGCTTCTGTTTGGGGGCATTCCCAGGCTTAAATTCCAAGTATGCTGTTGTTTTACCCCTGAGTAATTCCATCCTGTCCTTACAGCTTTCCAGTAGCATCCGTGTCTCCACTGGAATGGCCTGTTCCCAGCTCTCAAGACCCATATGAGCTATCTGTGAAGGTTCAGCCCAAGCCACACCACCGTGCTCATTATGAGACAGAAGGCAGCCGGGGGGCGGTCAAAGCTGCAGCTGGAGGTCACCCTGTGGTTCAGGTATAGCCACTGCGTTTTGGCTAGCGATGTGTGTCATGGCATGTCTTTCATATGGGGTGTTGCACTAGGGCACAATTTATGCTAATAATTATTTTTGCGTGTCTGTGCAGTTAGCACTGGCCCCTTTGTCATGACCTTCCCACAGAGACATCAGTGGGAAGTTTAATTAACACTAAAAGCTGTTACATGCTCTTTCTGAATCTTCTAAATAAGTAGATATTACTTGGACTAATGTTTGCAGCTTGTGATTTATTACAATTTTTAGATATATGTGTTAAAAATGTTTTAGTTCAGGTGGGAGAAGAAGTATTATGAATCAGTGAATTAGTATTGCTTTTAAAGATGAGGGCATCTTCTAAAGGTCTTGTAATGATTCACCTGTAATAAGCCCAAGAAATGGTTTAATTAAAATAGACCTTAAAACCAAGAGTTCTGCCATGCTGCTTATATGTGTGTGTGTGTGTATGTGTGTGTGTGTAGCTAGTTATTTGATCCACTTGTAAGTCATGCTTTAGCTTAAATGTCAGGTCAGTATTATACTACTACAACTGACAAGATGTATTATTCAGCTGAATGACAACCTTTAACTGAATCAAAGGTTTCAGCTTTTTTGCATTTTATGATTAGCAAACAGGGTGGATGGGGTCACAGTACACAACTAACAGTTTTAGATTTGCAGACTCGTGTTGATTTGCTGCTGTTTTGATATTGGTGTTGAATTTTAGTGGAAAACAGAATATGGAAAGGCACGGAAACATGATTAAAGAACAGATCAATATGTTTTCTATGTCACTGTTGGAGGTTTAACGGTGGTTTACAGTTGGTATAGTGGTGAAGAAATGGACTATCAATGAAAATATGTTCAGAATTAACATTTTGTCTGATACTTATCACTTGTGAAAGCTACTGTGGCCATGTAAAAATGACACTGAAGTCGGAGAGGTCTCGTTGTTACATACAGAAAGATCTGTGATATACAACATGGAATACATGACCAGAAAAACTGGTGGGCTGTGCGAAGTATGGTAACTTAAGGACAGAACAGGTGGCTGTAGTGTTATATCACAGGAGTTTATTTGAGTTAAAGTCAGCAAAGTGGATTTTTTTTTATTTGAAACATTGGGTAACAAGTTTTTCGGTTTGATATCTTGTAATATAAATGAGAAAAATTCTTTGAGTATGAGCAACTCTGTGTAAAAGGTAGTGATGGTGTATTGTATCTGCTGTACACAGTGTGTAGGCCTCCTGCATTCTGTATGCATTCTGTGTTCCTGTGTGGATTTCCGTAAGGATGTGTGTCTTATTAATCAAACCAAGGTTGAGGCTGCAGTGTGCCCCAGTGTGTAAATATCACTCTAGGGGTCCGATGTATTTCTCCTTCTTATTCTAACTGCTTGCATGCGCTCCCTCACCCTTGATGGATTCCCACAGAACTAGGCTTACACCTTCAAGAAGACCTTCAAGAAAAGATAACTGAACACAAACGGAGATCACGACTATTTTTTCACAATTACGGTGTTATCCTCAAATAGATGTGATATTGCAGATCATACCACTTTAAAGTGTTTTTCTTCTGTTGCATTTGAAAACTCAAACAAATTCAAACAGGATCATACACTTGAGCTTATCGTGTCAGGGTTTTTCATGCTGTTAAAGTACCAAACTTGTGCCATTGATGCCAGCCCAGGGCCCCACCTTTCCTCTCAGTATCTCTCCTTTTTTTTTTTTCACATGTGCCAACCTAACTGATGCCAGAACTGTGCAGTTTTGCATCACTTTGGAAAAGTATAACATGTTTAAAAACTGGTGGTGGCACACATTTATTCTATGTTATTTTCCTAAAAATCTAAGACTAATACACACTATCTAGCCAAGTGTCCCCTGCCAAACTGCCCTTACAAATACCGTTTACAGCAGTGCAACACTTTTCTTGGTTTTATTCTGTACAATCAAATTTGAGATCTTTAACATAGTGCCCTTATGCAAATGAGTTTATATTGGTACCTTTGCCAGTGGTGCATTGCATTCTGTTAGTTTGTTTGTCAGAAAAATATCTAAAATATTCTGTTACAGAAATAAAATTTCTTTAATAAGTATGTTAAATATAATTTCAAATGACATTTGCAACATTTGAGTTTTGACACCATAATCTTTCACTTCAATTATAAATTATACTAAGTTACATCATTTTGGCTATTTGAAGGTGTAAGAGGATTACTTGGCAAACACTTAAATATGTTTAAAGATGTCATTCAAGCAAATTTATAAATGAATTAAAATAGGGGTAAGAACTCCTTCAGATTTCAGCACAGTCAGCTTTGCAGATATATAGCATAGGTTGTGTGCATTGGCCCTGGAGATGGTGTGCATTTGTTTAGTATTACTAATACTATCATTGTGATTTTCAAAACATATACAGACACAGTCCACCGTGCTAGTGTAATGACTGAAGCATGTAACCAAGCAAAACACAAACAAGTCAAAACAACCTGTGAAGAGCATCAGCCGTAAACACCACAATTTGTATTTCAGCGTACCTCTTTTTTTGCATTAAAGGCAGACATGTTACATGCTGCAACAGTAAACCTTGCGGTTTCTGCTTGCTTCCTCTGATTCAGTTTTCAGTCTACTGCCTTGTGAGTGGCTGCGTGTCTCATTACCAAGCTGTAGATTGCGTTGCTTTATTTTTGCAGAGCATGTTTTTTTTCTTTTTACGGCAACATTTAACACTTCCCCGTTATCGTGTTCAGATGTAGCAAACCCATCATTTAATTCCATTTGTTTTGGAACACAATAAAAGATCTAAGAACAGAAATGCAACCAAGAACAATGTGTGCATGAACACTCCTACGCTGTAGTCACAACTAAACGTTTGATGTCTGGAAATTAAATGCCTCGTTATCTCTCTTTGTCTAAGGTATTGTGGTCTAAGTATAACAATGTGGCGTTTTTACCTGTACGCTTAGCTGGTGCTTGATAAACTATCAGTTACAAATGAAAATAAATGTACATTTTTATCATGTTACGACATACCAGTGAAACTACTGCAGGGCACAATGCAGTCTAAGTGCTTTGCAGAGACTATTGTAGGATTCAGATATGCTGAAAGTTCACTCTACAGCTCACTCTAAAGGTCTATGTCCTGAAGAGTGTTAATACATCCTCTTAACATCATGTGTGTGTTTGTACTGAACTGTAATGCTAGGGTGTTTGATGATGTTCCATAACATTCTTTTTCAGCTTCATGGCTACAGTGGACACGACCCTCTGTGGCTCCAGATCTTCATTGGAACAGCTGATGAACGCATCCTTAAGCCGCATGCTTTCTACCAAGTCCACCGCATCACAGGCAAAACGATAAACGCCATGAGCTACGAGAAAATGATCCATGGCACAAAGGTCCTGGAGATTCCTCTGGAACCTGGGAAAAACATGGCAGCCACGTAAGAAAGTCGTCGCCCGGTCACTAGGTTGCTAGAACAGCTCAACACTCAGTATCCACTTTCTATATGTTCCTAACTGCACTTGAGAACTAATATTGACTATGAAAAGAAAGGGTCATTCATAACCATTTAGAGGCATAAACCTACTCAATCAGAATCAGTTTCATTTTTCATTCACACATATTTCAATAAATGTGTTTTGTGTCTGTGGAATTGTCTGATATATTTTTTTGTTAGCAGTTAGCACTGTTTCCTTGCTCCTCTGGGGTTGTGGGTTTGAATCCTGCCTCTGCCCTGTGTGTGTGGAGTTTGCATGCTCTCCCCAAGCTCTGGGGGTTTCCTCTGGGTACTCCGGTTTCCTCCCCAGCTCATAGACATACGTTGTAGGCCAATTGTAAATTGACAAATTTCCCATAATGTGTGACTGGGTGTGTGATTGTGCCCTCTGATGGGTTGGCTCCCTGTCCAGGTGTTCCTCTCCTTGTCCTCTAAGCTCCCAGGGACAGGCTCCAGGTTCCCCTGCAACCCTGTGTAGGATAAGTAGTATGGAAAATGAACTGATGGAAATTGTGATATTATTAAAATGTTTGTTACATGTCTATATATATATATATATATATATATATATGTGTGTGTGTGTGTGTGTGTGTGTGTATGTATGTATGTATATAATATAGTCCTGAGAGTAGTGGTCCAAAATTAAATCCAGGTGAGACGTTTTGTATGGCAGTATTGAATGAACAGATTGAAACCATAATGTTGTGGTAAATTAACAGTAATCACACCATGATACTTAGTTTTACATCTCTTTCTCCTGACCTTTTGAGGGTTTTGCTATGTGTAGGCAAGCATATGAATGACGTACCGAAAGAAAGAGTGGGCACCCGAAACGTTGTGCATACTGTAAAGATAAATCGTGAGATACGGCCAGCATCGTGTCACATCCGTGTCACAGACTTCAAGTGAAAATGTCCCCTTGTGTCCATAGTGCCGTTTAAACTCGCATACCTCTCTGCCCGTTTGTCAGGATCGACTGCGTTGGCATCCTGAAACTGAAAAATGCTGATATAGAGCAAAGGAGAGGAGAGACAGATGTCGGACGGAAGAACACTTGTGTCCGCTTGGTGTTCCGTGTACATGTACCTCAGCCTAGAGGGCATCACATCACTCTTCAAGTGGCTTCAGACCCCATTGAATGCTGTAAGTTGAACATGTCCCAAACCAGGCTGCATTACAGGAAAAGCCCATGTTTTTATAGTCAGTATGCTATACAGTCTCTATGAAACCATTATTGAATCATTCTGTAAGAGTAGGTATTTTTACTAATTTCTTTATATTCTGTTCAATATTTAACATAACCTTACTCGTATGCCAAACTGAAATATCCTGTGATGCAGCACAGTAAATCAGTGGTAATGTCGATGCCTCATAACTACATGCTCACAGGTTCTTGCAGCTTCGTGCAGATTTGCTTGTTCGCTATCTGTCAAAAACAGGTTTCCTAACACAGTCCAAAAGCATGCATTTTAGGTGAATCTGAGGCTTAATTGGTATAAGAATTTGTGCAGGTGTGCTATCTAGAATATACCCATGCCTTCCACGCTGTATTACCTGGGGTTGGCTCAAGATTCCTATGACCCTGGCTTGAATTAAGCAGATCGCACATACTCGTTTAAATAGGATTTGTGTTTGCATGGATCGCTATCAGATTTTTACATTCCCACCAAGGGCAGGTTGTGGATTTACTTTATAAGAAGCGTCAGTAACTGGATAACATTATGGATATAAAATAGGATATAACATTAAAAATTAATTAGATTCCAATACTTTTTATAGTCATATGTTTTCAGCCATTTGCCTTACCTGTTAAACTATCCTAACCAAATGTATTATGTAATGTATTTGTAAAGTAAAGGGGAAAAGATTTTGTGTTAAAGTAAGGAGTGCTTTTCCTGACAAAAACCAGATGGCCATTTCCCTGTTGTTTGAACATACAGCCCAGAGGTCAGCTCATGAACTTCCTAGGGTGGAGAAGCAGGATATGGAGAGTTGCTCTGTGCTTGGGGGACAGCAGATGATCCTGACTGGCCACAACTTCACCTCAGACTCCAAAGTAGTCTTCATTGAGAAGACACGCGGTAAGCGTTTCTTATCCACAGGTCCAACATCGACATGCTATGTGTATTTTACTGGTTACAAACAGTTTTAGTCTGAAGAGGCCTGAACCCTGGTTCTGGTGTATTGTGGTCTGTTTAAATAGCCACCCTCAACTCAATAAAACCATTCTAATATAAATAACCAATCTAATATATAATACTACAAAATGAAAGAACAACTTCAAAAAGTATATACAGTTAAATGCCACACATACACCCTAACTACAGTACATATGCAACATACGCATTTCAATCATGACTCCAAATCAGCTATCCAATTTTGTAAAAGATTATTTGACTACACAGATTTCGAAATTAAATCAGGTTTTTTTCCAGAGCATTACAATAACTGTGATGTACAGACAGGGGTGCTGGTATATTTGACACAGCCTGGGACAAGACTTCTAATGTCTAATGTGTGCTTGGCCATTTTACTGACATTCCTCTTTTACCTTTAATTGATTATCCTTCTTAGGGGTTTCATTAATTTATGCTTAAAGTATAATTTAATGTTTCATTTAGAAGCATTATTATATAAGCTAACCATAAAACAACTGAAGAAAATTCTTGGTTTTTCTAAGGATATTTTATGTGGTAACTTACAAGCAGATTCTAAGTGCAGGCAACCAAGCAAGTACTTGGATGCAAGGACATTACTTTCACTTGACTGCTCAATGAAGAAACAGAAACCCAATACAAAGAACTGAACTCAAGTGAGAAGTATTGAAAATGAGACATCCAGTTTCCACAGAAAAGGCCAGCAGGCTTTTTTCTTTGTAAGCAAACTCGGCACATGGTCCCCATCAGTTCATTAGCACAACTGGGGCAGCTCACACAGTTCAGTCCTGACAGTCATGATGAAGCAAGTCATCACAGAAACGCCTGCAAGCCCAAAACCCTTTGTGACTGAAATTTTAAAATCCTTGTAGACAGAGTGGAACTCCCCTTGTAAACCTCAGTCATTTTCTCTGTATACTGGTTGTTTTCGATTTGGTAGGGCGTTTCTCTCACAACACATAGCATTTCAAAATATGTTAAGGGCACTTACTCATAGACCGTGCAACTGTAACTTCTTTTGCAGTGAAGAAACACACATGTTCATACACTCAGCTTACAGCATTAAGTGAAATGTTTTAAATTCAGTATGCGTTATGAATCCCTCTTTAGGTAATCTGTATATTAACATATACAGCATGTGCCAAAAATATATTTGAATGTCAGAATGTCACGGACAATTTGGTTCTCCTTTTTATTTGGATCTTCAATGCCTGAAAGGCAAAGATAGTCAAAGGTGTAAAATCTAGCATTATTTAGGGCTAAGGGTTTAATCAGGCAGCACAGCATCCTTGCCAGAACTTGACACGGACATTCGTTTATTTTCCATTTGATCTACTACTTACTTACAGAGGGTATTGTAATCTGTGAATAAGTATCATGAGACCAGCGGAAAGTACAATGAATAATTAGTGCTGTTCTGTTGTAACTGTTTTTACAACATACCTATAACCTTTAATCACCTACAGGAGCGACAGAAAAAAATTATGTTAATGCATGTAATTCCTGGCATGTCTGTGTGAAAATGAGGGTAGTGAATCGAAATAGCCAGTGTTGATTGCAACACATCATGTGGGTGTGCTGGGGGGAGGGTGCAAAAGGATGTGGTTTTGATAGCAGAGGTGCAGTTTTCATGCACCCGCAGGCGCACCTTCCTTTTCCCCAAAGTGAGGAGTGGAGGAGATAAAAGCAGAGGGAAGTACCCCACACACCGCACACACCCCACACTGCAGCGCGCACGGCTTCAGAGCGATGCTTCACTGGCTTCGCCCACACACTAAGCACAAACAGTACTGTGAGAATGGGGGAAACAGCAGCACATGTCACAAAGCCCATCAGCAGAGATGTTGGGGGGCTCTCTGCTTGTCATCATAGCCCCTCTGGGGCGCAGACTTTGGCCTTTCAGTGGCAAGCCTAGGGCCTTAAATGCTAGGCTATAGCAGGTCATCATAAATGAACAATGTCTGCTATGTAAATGCCTAAATATGAAGCCATACACAAAAAACTGCTTGAAAAAAAATTTTATTGTTACTAAAATTATCTAGTAAACATTAATGCCTGAAACCTGCCTTGTTTATCTGCTTTCAGAAGGCCATCACATCTGGAAGGCAGAGGCCACGGTGGATAAAGGTAAAAGCCAGGCTGTAAGTATGAGAAAAGGCTGTTTTATGGCTGACCTCAGTACAAAGCCTGGTAGGCTAAAGTGTTCTCTGCCCTGCTGACCACACACCATGTGCCTGATCTTAATGCCATGCTGTTTCTGTGTTACGGCCCCCTGCTAATGAGCGTGCTCCAGATGTGGGCAAGATCTCTGACTCTTTAAAGTGACATAGACTGCAGTATGGAGATAGGAAGTTAAATCATCCCTAATGAGGAACCAATTAGTCTTATCGGATACTTGAAATCGGAACCCTACAAGACGAATAGAGATACACTCAGTCTGCATAGACAGGTGTGCCTTTGGCTCTTGGTACCATGTTTTTTAAAAGATGTTCTGAAATAAACTTATTTCAGTTTAACAAACTTTAGCTTTTCACAACCATACTGCCACTTATGTCTATGCTGTGGCATAATGCATACTTAATTGCCCATAATAAAGAGGCCCACATGACTGACGTAACACTTGTAACACTTGGTGGACGGTATAAACTACCGCATATCATTACAGTGTGGATTATATCAGGGAGGGAGAATCTGCAATGAATTGGTCAGACAGAGAAGAGTTAAGGTGGCAGATTTGTCATCCATGTTATTAGTGTGCCGCTCACATTTTTAGTTTTTATTTACACTGGCTTCACCTTTTTCTCTCGCATAAACAGGTATTTAATAATTCTGTACTCTTCACTTCAGAACTACAACAAAATTCAGAATATAGCAAATAAATATTAAATAGCATTAACAATAAATGTTGCTACTTGTAGAACATGCTGTTCGTTGAGATACCGTCGTACCGAGACCCATCCATTGTGCGTCCAGTCAAAGTGAACTACTTCGTGGTCAATGGGAAGAAGAAACGGAGTCTGCCCCAGGATTTCACCTATACCCCTCTGACAGGTAATGGGTGATGTGGGCAAAAAAACAAGGGATTATTATTCATTATTCATTCATTCATTGTTCATTCATTTAGCAGACGCTTTTATCCAAAGTGACTTACATTAGTAAGCATCTCATATGATCAATTATAATATGTCAAATGATCAAAGCTTGGTGTGTGTCTACAGCACCATACATTAAAACCGAGCCCGTGGATGACTACCTGTGCAGCCAGAGAAGCTATGCAGCACCTCTGACACTAGATTCGTCACCCCAGACATACTACCAGAATGCCAGTGGCCTCATCGCTGCCAAAGGGTGCCTTGTGGGAAGCACAGCATCCCAGCACCAGCTGCATGCCACTTTTGGCAAGCCTGACCCTTGTCTCCAACAGCTGAATTCTACCATTGCCTACGTTCAGGGCAGCAGAAGCCTGGGCAGCAGCCCAGTGGTGTACCAGCAGCTTGGCACAACAGTGCCACCAGAGCCCCACCACCCAGTGCTCATTCATGCTGGGTCTCCTGTCCTCACATCCCATGTTGGCTCCTCCGCATTCCAAGTCTTACCCAGTGGCCACCTCTTTTCAGCCTCTGGCCCTGTAATGGAGCAGCGCTCCACGGCACCCCTCTCTGTTGCCTGTCCTACTCTGATCCAGTCACAGACTTGCATGCAGACACAGACCAAGAGCAGGCAAATCGGTGTGCAGCCGCTTCCTCCCAGAAGCCCCCTGCCTGAGGACAGGAAAGCAGCTGTTCCTGGGAAAGTCACCATCAAGCAAGAGAACCTTGATCAAGCCTACCTGGATGACGGTAAGCCAGTTCCAGTTTCTAAGTTTCTGTGCTCTTATTTTTCTACTTCATTTGATAGGAACAGAGGTCCTTTTTTGTTGTCTTTTAAAAGCAAAAAAAAAATGTTCTTTGGTGTCCTTTTCTCCCAGTGACTGCATGAAATACGTTTTTTGGAAAAGAGGTATTTCAAAATTGCCAGTCTGCTTAGCAATTCTATGAACCATACTGAGCTTAAGTTCTCTGGTGTGTGTCGCTGTAGGATGCTATTTAAAGACATGAGGAGCTCTGTGTATTTTGCCAAATTTTTGTAAGCAAAAATAACACAAATAACAGAAAATCCTATTAGTTTAATTAATTACATTATAATTTCCATATAGTATGTGTATGGCAATTACCAGTACAATTCATTTGTTGAAAAGTGTAAGTATTATGTTAATAAAGTTATATGTAGTACAGACTGATCTGGAAAAGTAAACCAAAAAAATGTCATAAATATGTTTTTTAATGTAGTTTTTAAAATCAATTGGAAACAAAAGAAATGTCTGAAGAATATTATTCCTGAATTATTATATTTATTGACCCCTTATTTAATAAGTTGGTTGGCTTCCCAGGACACGTCAGACAGGTGGCGCTAGATCAAGCTGTTTTTCCCAGTAACGTTCACATCGTGTGTATGTTCCATCATTAGCATCCCTTTTACTGACATGGGCCAATATTTAGAGCAAAAACAGCACCTAAATGTAATACCGTTTTTACATAATGCTGTTTAAAAATGTATTTTTGCTTATTATTCAAGTGCTTTGACACTGAAGCAACAGAAGTGCCATCATTTTTAAACCAAATTAACTTTCACAGCATCTGAGGGACAGAAGCAAGAAAAACCATCTTCTCAGAAAGGAAATGGATAACGTTGTCTGGGTTTTTATCTTTCAGTCATGCATTGCAGGAAAATCATTTATGATAATATAATTTGTAAAGGTTTCAGAACACTGGTCTCTTAAAACAGCATGAAAAGTGAAAGCACTTCTCTAATATTACACGGGCTTTGTATATGCCTTATTTTACATACATAATGCGTACCTGCTAAGTAAAGGTCTGTCATACGCTTTATGGATACTATAAGTATTGTGATTTATCATGATATATGTGCACAAAGGGAGAGGCATGTCGTAAATACTGCTGGTTTAAGGAGCTCATCTGTATGCATTACATTTATTCATCCATTTTCCATCGCTTTTCCAAGTTAACATCATGGGTACCCGGAGGTTAGCCCAGCTACCAACCCAGTGCAGGGCACTCATACTACGGCAATGAACTTTATATCTTGGGACTATGGAAGAATGCGGTGCACAGAGAGTACACCAGACTGACAGGGCTAAAGTGCAGGCTCAGTACACACAGTGCCTGGGACTGAATACAAACATACAACCACAGAAACATGAGGCACCGGCACTACCTGTTGAACCATTGTACCCTCACCATATATTTTTCTTCTTTCATTGGTGTAATATTATCTGTGGTGCCGACTCTGCAATTTGGAAGTAATTTTCCCAGAATGAAAGCACTTTATTTCAGGCAGCATAATTTCATTGAAGGTGTGCTGTTGTGAGAAGCGAGGGGGTGGAGAGGTTGGCAGAAAGAACATCCGACAGCCTCATGGGTGCTGAGGCTTCTCGTGCCATACCCCCTCTCTGGTGCTCAAACCCTTCCCCTCTTGCAGTATGTAGGTCAAAGCTTTAAAAAGTTCCCCAGAAAGTCCACTCAGCAACATGCCCTACAATCTAAGAGACAACAGAGGGACTGTTTTTGTCATTTTTTTTTTTAATGTTTCATGGAAAACAATACCACATAATTTGTGATTAAATACAAAAGGAAATGACGTTCAGTCATGTACAGAAGTTCACAGTAATTTCAGTAAAGACATTAAGGATCTGTTCGTTTAAAGATCTATTTTAAAAAGCCCCTGTTGTGTTTTGCTGTACTCATGCCTCTCTACACCTAAGTTTGTCTTAGGAAAGTATCTGCCACAGCACTTGAGCTGAGTGCTTATGTGCTAAAAATACAATAGTTTCAAATGTTTGTGGTAATGTTGAGAACCTTGGTAAAGATAGTAATGATGTATCTAGCTGCTTTTCTGCTTTGGATGATTTTGTCATGTTCGTTCGGTGCATATATTGTCTAAACCACAATGTCCACATGGTAATTATGGGAGGCCAGAAGTGAGGTAAAAATTATTTATTTAATGGCTTGATTTAGTCTTTTTTGCGTCAAGCTGCCTGCAAAAAATTTGTTGTACCATTTCATCCATTTTATGTTAAGAACTTAATTTGTATAAAAATATAGAAAACGGTTTTGTTAAGTGTTTGACTGTCAGCATTGTTAATGTTGTTATTGAATTGATGGACAGTCATACTGCTTGAGTTATTGCAGTTTTATTTTTTCAAGAGTGAAATTGTAATACATGTCATGTTTGTGTTGACTGTCTTTGTTTTTAAAGTTATAAAAGAATATTTAGATTTGTTAACAAATCACTGTGAGTTTATATGAATACATTTTTCTTGGTAAATGCCCAAAATACACTTTTGGTAGTTCCACTGAAAAATAATACTATTGCCAGTAAAATCATGTGAATGCAGGTCCAATTAAAAAAACAACAACAACATGATTTTAACATTCCTTTCCTCCCACACTTCACATAAAAGCCAAACAGCATTAAGCAATTTGCTACTATTTATGTAACAGTGACACAGTAAAAGGTTTCATGTACAGGATAAAGCTTTTATGTCTTTGATCAGCTCAATAACAGGAAGTCATATTAACTGCAATGGGCCCCAGTGAAAGGAGCAAGACAACTTTAAAGTTGTGGTCTTCTCCCACCTTGTGGGCTACACAAGGTAGTGCATTTTTCTTACATGTAGTATAAATGATTATTCACATTGCCTTATGACATTTTAGCAAAGTTACTTATATGGCTTAATATTTACAATTATCTGCTTGAACAGAACGATCATTTTACTGAGGCAATTCATATTAAGTACCTAGCACTAGGTAATGATAGCACGACGCTTTTTCAGTAAAGTCAGATGGTTAGCTGCTACTTTGTCTCATTCTCAAATTCCAACACTAAAAGTCAGAACACAAAATGAATGGGGAGGGGCTGAGTTACACTTGGGCTACAACTGAGTTTTACTCTTTTTGGATATGAAGAGGAACTAGTCCACTGTTACAAATATTGCGCATAACAGTGTTGCGGGGTTTACGCCGACAGGTGGTATTAACCGGTTTTAACCGCGGTTTAAACCGCTCCGGCGCAAAGAGGTTTGCGCCACCAAAAGTGGCGTAAACTGGCAAAAACCCTTAAATATGCTAAATCAATCGTTAAAATACGTTTAAGTATTAGAATGCCTTTACAAGCATGTTGAATCTCTTTCACACCATAATGGAGCCATTTGGCATGGTTATACTGTAAGTTTTAGGATGTGACCACTTTACATAGTCAATTATTGTATGTTGCTTTGGTGTAAACATATTTCTGTAAAATTAGTATGACAAAAAGAGAAATGTATTTAACTACATTTGAAAAAGATTGACATAAATTTCAAAAAAGGATGAATGTGGACATAAGATTGCTTGATTTACCTTACATTAGGTGTTAGGTGAAACACTAATAACTCCATTATATTTTGGTTATGGAATCTGATTTACAATGAATAAAATAATAAAGTTTCTGTTATCTATATAATTATAATTATACTTTGCATGAGGACTATTTGTTTTAACAACAGACGTATAGTTTTGGACAAAAAAATCTTGGCTCAGTCTATGTTTTTGGTCCATTTTCACCAGTTAACGCCACTTTATGCCGGTTTACGCTGGCGCAAAGTGACATAAACTGGCATAAACTATATTTTTGCCAGTTTACACCACGTGCCCTGGCATAAACAGGTTTGCTTCGGTGTAAATCCAACCCTGGCACATAACATGTTCTCAGATTTTTTTTTTCTTTTTTTTTTTCAGTTAACGACATAATAAGAAATGATCTGACTGTTCAGAACAGAAGTCAAACATAGAGGAAGACCATTTTAAGGAAGTCAGCATGGGGAACTCTTCCAGGACGTGTGAGAAGCTCAGTGTTTACCAGAGTGTGTGTATCCCCTGTTGTGAAACAGCTCCAGTGCCTTCATCTTGAGCTGTAAAACAGAATAGCTTCAGTGTATTTCCATTCATACTTGTTTGTAGTCCAACGCTTACATTCATGTGACTTGGAGGAAAGCCTTATCTATACGATAAAAGACTGTAATATATATATATTTTTTCTAATATAAAATTTTCATGTATGAGTTTTCACACATCAGTAGAAATTATGTTACAAAGATGGTAAAGTAATGTTACCACTACTGATGGATTTAAGAGAATAACGGTGAAAGAGATTTAGTTTTTCAGGGTAAAATGTAAAATAAATACAAATATTTTCCTACGCAGCAATGTTTTATGTCTGTTACTTAACACACAAAGTATATTTTTGACAATGAAAGTAAATGTTGGTAATCTGTTTTCCAGCATTACCCATCTGATGCAGTACATAGTCTATAATATTTCCATGAATGTGATTCTTTTACTCAATGTATGTAAATTTCACCACAGTACTGTATTAAGTGTAACATGACAAAATGTTTCAAAGAATACATTTAAAACAATTGTCTTGTTCTTAACAAATGTTATATGAAAACCACACAGCTATATTGTAGAATCAGGTTGTACACCTGGACTGATTAAACTTTTGAAATATAATTCTGTGTCAATATAGTGTATTGGATTTTTTTTTCCCTATATTACTGTCTTAAACACATGATGGTTATATTTCAAGTATAGCTCTAACCAATTAGCAGAATGGCATGGCATCAAAAATCATGCATGTACTATTCAAGGGATGGGGAGAAGGATTCTGTGACAAACATTTGCCACAGGTGTTGCACATTAATTTTTCCTTGTATATTATGTTGTACGGTAATGCCTTTAACTATTTTGTGCATCATTACGTGGCTTTCACATAATTATCTCTCCTATTAATGTCAGAGCTCAATAGTTGTCTACGTACGACTACAGAACGAGAAAGACAAAACATATGGACCTTTTACACACCCGGACCAAGAGATGGCGATGCAGGAAGGACTTTGGTGTAGTCTCGACCGTGCCTAAAGTTAACCAGCCGCACCAGGACCAGCCAGATAGGGCAGTTTTCCATGCAAACGCCAATGTTAAATGATCCTGGGACAGATAGTAAAGCCCGAAAGCATAGTTAGGCCATAGAGTAGCCGGATGGTGCCCTGATCCGTGTCCGACCAGACAATGGGAAGGGCTTAGTGTCACACAGCTAGGTGTGCTGTTTCACATTTTAGCAGTGTTATTCTGCTCAGTGCCAAGCACGGTGAGTTTGCTTTTAATAAAATTTGTTGACGTGTCCGTGTGTGTTGCAGTTTATATTGAATTTTCTTAAAATCACGTCGCAGTTAGCCTACACTGGTAATCATAGAACCGATGACAATTTAAGAACTAACGTGGCTAACTGTGTAGCACGCTAAGCAAGAAATGCTACATGCTCGTCGTAAAAATGTTAGTTGAAGTCAGTCAGTTATATATTGTTTTTAGTAGTTGTATTGCTTATTTTAATGTACAGTATTTACAGATAAGACCAAAGAAATGCCGCATAGTTGTCTTTATATGTGTTATTTTATTGTTTCTCTTCTTGCTGGTGGTTAAGCTAATTTGGTATCCATTTAAGTATTCGGTTTTATTTGCGACACCCATGCATGGATTGATTAACATTGGATGTTGTGTAATATCGGTGCCACTGATGACGGAAAACAGCATTTGCGGACTGACCCCATCATGACGCCAGAGCTGGACTTGTCGCCTCCCGAGGTTCCTGAACCAACTTTCTTTGAGAATGTGCTACGCTACGGTCTTTTTTTGGGTGCTATATTCCAGCTTGTGTGCATCCTTGCAATAATATTACCCTCTTCTAAGGTCCACTGCCAGGTATGGTGCATACATTTTATTAAAATTTTTTGCTGTTAAACACTTTATCAGAATAAACAATTCTGCGTTTGGTTCAGTTTCCATCCACTAGCTCAAATGAGGGTCATGGTAATATTTGATTTACTGATATGTTTGTGTGTGTGTGGGGGGTATAAGTTTTAGCCATATTGTGTAGTTTGCTGAAATGTTTACTTATAACGTTAAAATAGTGCGCAAAGTCTAAACCATATGAATGGTTGTTTATAGGAGGAGGTGGAGCCTGGTGACCAGTCAAGCACAGAACAGATCAAAAAACCAAAAGGAGCCATTCTTCAGCCTCGCCCGAAACCAAAGAAAGAGAGCAAAAAGAAGAGATGAGTTTACTTGCACGTGTGCCGCAGCAAGTTTAGGAAGACATCACACTCATATAGTTTGTGTAATGGGTGCAGTCCTTGATTTGCAACAAACTGGACTTAAACCAAGAACTACAGAAACATATTTTGTATTCCATATTACGATTCTAAAAATGGGACACTCTGGCTATCTTACAGAAAACTCAGTTGGAAACTGGGTATAAGTAGTGTATACAATCAATGACTTCATGGTGTTTTGATGGATTGTTTTGGCCTGAAAGAAGAATCTGAAGTACTTAACCAGTTTGTGTATGGTTGTTTTTAAGGTATTAAAGAGACCTGCAACATTGTTTAATTTCTGCATTAGCCATAGTCTGTACAGTTTCACAAGTCTAATTTATTTTTTTTAATATTTTTCCTTTGAAAAGTAGCATGCACAAGAAAATCAAGCCATTTGTAAAGTGACTATATTTTTAAAAATAATTTGAAATGCCAGTTTTCTTGGGATCTAGTATATGTTTATGGTCCAAAGTTTGATGATACACATTTATTGCATGTAAATTGATTTATTGCATTGTTAGTTTTTTTATGATGCATTGAAAACTGGTATATGTGAACAGTTTATTTGGAGAAAACATTGGCCGATACCAACACTGACTGTTTCATGGTTTCATAACATTTATGATGAGCTTTTATTGTACTAGTTGCTGACCAATGTAGCAAAACATCACTAAAGGGAACACTGCACTCCACAAAAATGCATTTTCAACATACATTTGTTCTTGTCTTTTGTTTAAATGTGAGTCATAGATCAAAAGTCCTTTCAAACATTTCATATTTTATAGTGGATTAGTCTGACATTGTGTAACTGACTTTGAAAACTGAAAGATATAAAATACAGGGTGGCTCATTAAAATGTTGGATTAAGAAACACTTGTAATCCATTTTAAGTTAATTCTGTTGTATTTGAATGTGAATTGCATGAACAAGCTTATGTTGATAAACTGGACTAATTCTGGTCATTATGGCACATACCTGATGTTTGCCATTAATGCTGTGCTGGTGTCAGTCAGTCATCTTCTAAACCACTTATCCTGTTAAGGGTTGTGGGGAAGTCTGGAGCCCATCCCAGAACACATAGGGCGCAGGGCAGGGGACACCCAGGGTGGGGTGTGCTGGTGTCTTGCATTCAAAGATGTTGAAGAAATAGCACTGATGCTGATCTTATTGAATTTTCTACAAGCCTGAGCCTGATTCAAAGGTGCATTCTCAGAAATGGCCTGGTGGCTCAATGGGTAGAACATCAGGCTGGGATACAAAAGTCTTTCAGTTCAGATCCCAGCACAGCTAGGTGTATCCTTGAGCAAGACACTCAGCGCTAGCTCCCTATCCCCTGAGGGCAGCAGTGGGCTAGCAGCCCACTGCTGCCCTCAGGGGATGGGTTAAATGCAGAGAAGCAATTTCCCCTTGGATTAATAAAGTACAATAAATCTAAAAAAACAAATTCTGTTAAGACAATGTACACAGTTTCTTCATGTATGCTTAATAGCACACTGCTTCAGTCCTCTTGACTTCAGGGTGGCCCTGAGTATGTGCAAAATTATTTCCATGACGGAACAATGAGAGGAGATGGTCATTGCGACAGATGTTTGTTACTTAAGCATTGCTTCTAAACTGAAATGAATAATACAGTAAAAAGCAGTTGCTTATCTTTGCAGCTACTCAAGATTATTTTAGCAACCGTTCACCAACAATGTAAACGTGTAACAAACAGAAGGCGTGGTGGCTAAGTGGTAACACATCCGTTTCATAAACAGGAATTCAGAGGTTCAGCCTGCCTCTGTACCTAATGCTTTGTGATGGGTTTGTGCAGAGAAAACCCTGCCTTATGCTCTACACTGCCTGGGTTATTTATCAGGCAATCTATAATCCTGCAAAGCGTGATGGATAGATAACAGGTGTAAAGCAAAGGTGAGTGAACCTTCTATGTAATATGTGCAACACTCAATGTATCACAAATACATACAGAAATCTAGTAGAAGGATCTTTTTTATGTTCTACAATACATATAAGATTGAAAACAGCTTTGCAGAAGAACTGACACCTTATGAACAATGGTTAAAATGGTCCAGACTGGAATGCTAAATCTTACTGTTGGGCAGCTGTATACTGAAGATCCCTGACATAATATACATGTTCAACTACTGTTCAGCTCCCAATCAGTCATGACATATAAACCTAGGGACTGACCATTGCTGTCACAGAAATTTCATGCAAGGCAATATTACTTTACTAACATCTCAGTTCTAACCATTACACTGATCATTTTTGTCTGTCAGGCTGAATTTAATTGCAGCAATGAAACACTTAAGCATCTTAGAATAACTTCAAGTTCTAATAGCTGTTGTCAAACTTAAGGAGCAAGTAATATATGTTTGCAATCAGACAAAATGACAGGGGGTAAGTATAGTAGTATTTCTGTAGAGTAGGAAGGAGAAAGAAATGTTCTCAGCACCAGGCTTCACAAAATCACCTGAACATAAGAATCATGAAATACATAATTTGACAATTATTATTATGACCAAAGAGTGCTAAATAGAGGTTGAAGTTTAAGTAAGAGTGGTGTGTCTGTAAGTCTATAGTCTCGTGAGGTCTTGAAGCAATATGGATAGTTTATGCTCTGCAAGTCAGGTCAACCTCGTATCTTATGATTGATATATACAGAGCCAAAGGCAGGCAACATGTGTCTGGCTTCCCCATGATAAACTCACTCAGAGGACCATAAAATATCTCTAAAGCAAAGTGACACAAACCACATCATAGCAGACATTTGGCCTTAGTATCATTTTGTCTAGTGTTGTGAAGGGTGAAAGTATAGAGGTGAGCATCACACAGTGACATGACGGAGCTTCGGCAACACATGATTCTTTTCCATCTCAGACAAAAACCCATGAGCTAGTCTTAGTGACACCCTAGATATTCACTAGCTGTATTTAGGGCATTATGTCAGTCATGAGCAGACCAACTGCATGATAACCAATACGTTATTTTTTCATGCATCACCATGTAGCATCTGGTCAAATTAATGAGATTGTACCTGTATAAATTGAGGCCAACATGTCCACTTTACAGTATTTGTCCATGAACTCTGCACTTTATGTTGGGAAAACTCACCCATGATGACCACAGCATGTAATGTCAAATCAGACTGGAAGTTGAATAATGTCAACTGGACTTTTTTATTCTTGCTAAGACTGTTTCAAGACTTACTCAAGTAGCTTCTTCAACCTGAGAAAAAATTGGTTTTGTTAAGTCAGTTTCCAGATCCAATAAAAGCACAGCAGACAGAGCTGAGATTCAGGATCAATGGAAGAAGCTTGTCATTCATTACATGGCTGGTGTGTCATAAAAGCTAAAAAGGATCTTTGGAAAACACCACATACCTGTGTTTTTCAAACCTACTAACACAGAAGCTTGTCCACTCAAAAACCAGACACCCAAACACAAGAATTGTAATCTAGTCTGTGCAGTCCAGTGCAGTGAAGACTGCGCAGAGCTCTACATTGGAGAAACCAACCAACCTCTACACAAAAGGATGCCCCTGCACAGGGAGAGGCAACACCTCAGGACTGGAATCAGCAGTGTACCTTCATCTAAAAGAAACAGGACACTCATTAGAAGACAATAATGAGGGGGGATAGGTGGTTTGAGAGATGAGCGAAGGAATCAATTTATGCAAAAATTGAAAATCCTTCCCTTCACAGTGGTGGACGCCTCAGACATAACCTTTCTCCTCTTTCACATGCTGCTCTTGCATCAGGCCCCAGGAAGATTAAGACCACTTTGCACATCTAACAGATCACCAGGTGAGACACTTCCAAAGCCTCTTTTGAGTTGACAAAGGGAGCGGGAGTCAGGACATCTACATCCAGACTCTCTGCCATTGTTCATCTTACGAGCCTGTTCAAGTGAGTTGAGTACTGAAACCACCCTGGAGGATAAATGAGGTGCCTATCCAATTTTTCTTCAGGCTGAAGAAGCTACTTGGATAAGTAGCAAAACGTTCATATCAAGAAGAAATACGTCCAGTTGATATAGTTCAACTTCCAGGCAGGTACACCTGGATGACTGGGAATCTTCAACAAGCTCAAGCTCATATTACAAAAACTAGTCTTCCACTGGACAGCCATCTGACAGGCAAATACGGACAAGGCCAACAACAGGGTCATGTCGCTCTGAAAATATATGCCCATTTTCAGCCTTTTGTTCTGTTTTGCAGGGTCACATGTGGCCTTAAACATAACCCAGGCAGATTATGGTGCAAGGCAGGGAACACACACACACACAACAATTTGGAGTTCCCAATTCACATAACCTACCTATCTTTGGACTGTGGGAAGAAACTGGTGAACATGGAGAAACCCCATGCAATCATTGGGAGACCATGCAAGCAAAGAGACAGATTTGACTGTACAATCTTGGAAGTATGAGGAAACGGCATTACCCACAGCCAAAATATCTGTAGAGGTTATGGGACAGAGGAGACTTTCCTACATTCACTAAAAGCACACAATGGTCGAGAAGAATCTTAGCACCGATGACGAGTACTTGTGAAACAGATAGAGTCCGAACAAAATAAATGTAACAAAATACTGGTGCGTTAAAGAAAATAAAAACTGTTTTGTAAATGTATCGACGGTAAGTCACAAAAATCACCGTTAAACTTTAAGCAGTCTTTCTGGGTGCAGTTCTCGCCATGTTGAGATCTGCAAAGTAAAGTGGGTGTTTCCTTTCTTGTCCCCTGATACTTAACTATTATTTCTATGTTTCACAACTTAGTGTGCTCTATCCAGCTAGTACGTAAGGCGTTCGTGTGGACCCGATATTCCTGCCTTCTGTTATGGTGTTTTTTCCACGCAGAAAATCTCTCTCTGCAGCGTCACTGTGATTTACTAACGAAAACGAGACACTGACATTTGCTATAGATTACACACTACATGTAGGTTAAACTGTGGTTCCCAATCCACATTTGTGTTTCTTGGATGTATAATGCTCCCTGACTACAGCAAAATTTGCTTTCGTTTTTTAAGTTTTTGGTGGTGTAGAAGTTGATGGATGCGCGAAGGCATTGTATTTGATTCGTTCAGAAGAAGTTCAATCACGTCTGTCTGAACCAGGGTATTTAAACTTAGAAGCCACGTCTGACATTGCAAAGGTAAGTGTCAAAAAATCTTAAGGTTATCGCATGCAACCACTCTACCAGAAAATGCCTAATATGTTTTTGGAAATCGTGCATATTTTGTGTTTTAACACTTGCTTTACGTAAACTGTTTTGGCAAGTCGTATTTTTTTCCCCCATTTTATTTTTGTTACCGGGTTATACAATTGGAATATGAAACTATAGCCTGTTTAATATACTTACACAGTCGTATTTACCATAACGCATTAAACGCTATTAGCAGCCTGAGTGAATACATGACAAAAATTGTTTTATTATAGTTAATTCACTAGTGCTGTGCCCTATTAGCGCACAGCTAATGCCAGCTCATTTTTCTGTAACAGACGGGTGGTACGGTGCCTAAGGACATGTGTTTCGCTTTCCTCCCTTGGGAAATCTGAATCTCATGTTTAAATGAATAGCTGTACAAATTCGTGACTGTTACAATAACGAAAAAATAAATAAAATTGCATCATATAAAAATGTTGTGTTTCTTTTGTCGGACAAGGAAGGGCTTCGCTGTCTGTGATCGCAACTGTATCATTATCAGAAAAGACAATTCATGTCGAGTGCTGACTTCGAATTAAAACATCCTGTATCTCACATTGTCGGAACTGTGTCAATGTTCCTAAGTTCTAGCATTTAAAGTTTTTGATTTAGATGGAAACATTAACATGGAACATATATGTTGTTTGATACATACTTGAAAGACTTAAAATGACTTTCAGATGCATTTATGCAAATTAGTATGTAGAAAATGTAAGGTTCTTTTACATGACGGTAATAACCCAGTAAAGGCTAAGGAAAACTACCATTCTTAAACAGGAGACAAGTACAAGTGCAATTTTGCGATAAATACAATACTCGCCAACAATTTTAATTTGTCTTTTTCAAGCATAAATAGGACAAAGTTGTTAATATAGCATCCATTTTAGGGAAGCTATGTGGATGAGATCATTAATTGTTTTTGCCTAGTAAATGTATCTAAAATAAGATTTCCGAAGTTAGTGTGAATGTGACTAATTCAGACTCATCAGCTTTTAACCACTTTATATACACATAATGTTTTTAAATTATTATTATTATTTTTATAATTTTATTATAAAGCAGGTCAGGATATCTCCTTGTGCTATAAGCACAGACTTCTTCAGAGACTGATGAAAGTTATGCTATAACCAGGGGCTCCCAGCTCACCAGACGCTGAGCTCGAGTGGAAAAAGCAAAACTAGGATAACAACATGTGGCAGCATGGTGTAGGAGATGAGCAAACAGGCACATGCCTGTCCCCGGCTTCTGAGTGGAATGGGGAAATCAGACCTCACAGGCCAGCTGATGCAACACAGCGCAAGGCGCACGTCAAAGGCACGTGGACTGCACTGGTCTGCGCCCGCATACTGTTAACGTTTGAGTCCCTTTGCCGAGAAAGCTTGTGGGACTACGCGGCAACGTGGTGGTTAAGAAGTGGGACTTGTTTGTGCAGCTCTGTATGCTAATGTCCTGAAAGAAGCTCGGCCAGCGCAGGCCGTGTTTGACGAAGGGGAAGCAGCACTTGCAGCATCACCGGGCTACGCCTCTAAGTTACACCAGGCGTCTGCTGCACAGCACGGTGATGTGTGCCGTAAAACACGCTGGGTTTTGGTGAAATTTTGTTTGGGTTTTTTTTCATCATCAAATATTTGCAATGTATCTTTTCACAGATTTTATTGTGTAAAGACTTTGGCCAAGTTCATCACCACTTCACACAAAGTAGTTTTGATATTACTTTTTAAATGACTTTTTATGACTCGTTAGGGCTTTTTATTAGCTGAGCGAACAACGTGTTGCTTTTGGCGATCTGCTCTCCTAAGTAGTGCCAAAAAGTCGCCGTCTGATTCCCATCTTTGACCTGCTCCCTCTTCCTGCTGGCACACTGTTCGTATTGATGGATGGCTTCATGTGACAGGAATGCTGGGTAGGAATGAGGACACGTCATGCAGAGTGACTCCTTACCTGTGTGCTGGGCTCCCCTTGTGCTCCTATGCCCTGACACAGAAATCACGTCACACTGTTTGCTGCAACTGGCTTAGGCAACAATTTTATCCGTGCAGCATAATTACAATGGAACATTATATATTTTCTGTTGACACAGCCAGAATACGTCACCTTCAGGCAATCTGATTAAAAGTCCAGACTGTATGTTTTTATATAACTGGGGGACTTGTTTAAACATTTTTTAATGTAGAATTTGTATTTTAATATTTTACATTTTTGAGAGAAAAGCTTAGGATGTTCTCTTTATTACTTCCACTGTGGAAATGGTATTTTGCACAAGTGACAGAATTGTTAATTTGATAGTTGATTACTTACCCTTGATAAGGAGTGTCACTCTCTAGCAGTGCTAAACCTGTTGTGATTGGTCAGAACCATACACTGGGAAGATTCTGTTTTACAAATTATCACCAAAGACTTTGATAAGCAGACCACAGAAAAAGAGTGAATACTTTTTAATGTCTTTAACATATTAATTAAACAGTTTTTGTTCGTCTAAATATAGCTATTAAAATATGAATTAAGTTATATTGTATTTCATTTTGTAAGTTACCCAGAGTTCTGTTAAGTAGACTGTTTTATTTTGTTTTATTTTATTTTATTTAACCAGTTGTAAAGTCTTTATTACTAGCTAAGCAACAATAATGTTCATCCGTGATTTTATTAAGGTCTTCATAAAATGTGTGCTGTTGTTATTGCATGTATGATTGTATTGTTGAAAGCAACGAGGACCAAACATCCACATGCAGAGCAGAATTATTTATTGACAAAAGATTTAAAGCCAAAAAATGTAACACAAATATCACAACACAAAAACAGGGTCAAAGGTCAGTAGTCCAGGGAAGTCCATCTGTGATGAAGACAACAAAGGAACAAGGCTTGAGGGAGCTAGATAGGTAAGGGACAGCGGGAGAGATAGGGTACAGGGCTAGGAGTAATGACAGACAAAAATCATAGCCTCCAAAACCACCATCCAGAGCACAGTACCCCTGAGCGATTGCAGAGAAAGACCTTATATTGCTTCAGTAACAATGGAAAACAGATGTTCATGATTAGTGACTCGGTGGCTAATTGATTGCACTGCCGTGGAAAAAAAAAAGGGCAGCTCTGAGTCAGGGAGGCATGATAATTATGTACTTTAGTGCCATCTATTTTGTGCAGTATGTGTGTGAAACATTGACGCGTATGCAGTCAATTCCACTGTCGAAAAATCAAAAATCCCCCAATAAAGCCATAATCTGACAAAGTTACCGACAGTATGCAATGCTGTGAGCATACCTGTGATCTTTGAGCATACCCCTGATCTTTGAGCAAACCTGTGATCTTGTCTGTTGATGTGGCGTTCTCAGAACGTACTGCTTAACTTCACGGTTTCTTCTTTCCATCTTTAGAATCCCCTTGCTCTATATTGAGGACCTTTGTCATGGTGCTAAAAGGAATTAGTAGCGGTAGTAATTGTTGGGGGAATTTTGTGGAAAAATTATAACAGACCACTGAAAGATCACCTGCTATTTAGGTGATGCAAACTCTTGAATTTAGTGACCCCATTTTATTGTAATATATACTGTACACATTACTGTACCCTTGGATCATCACACACACCAGAAACCAGAAACAACTAACAGTAGCACATGTTTAGCAGCACTTGCTGCACTTTGCGGTTTCATTCATTGCTAAACATGAGTTCATGTTTTTTTTCGCATAAGTGAATCATTTCCGAATGTGGTATTGCAAAGCAAACAATGTCTGACATTTGCAGGATCGATGAAAAGCTGTTAATGTATCAGGCTGACATGAAAAATTGTTTATCAGGCTTTAGCAGTAGTAAGATGCTGTTGTGTGCGTGTGACACAAAATGTGAAAGTGAACACGTCATTAGTGTGTGACAATGTGGAAGCTGCAAAAAGGTTTCACAGAAATCCTTATGTAATTCCTTGTTTACAGCTATTGTCAGATAGCATTATTACAATGAGGTATGTGGAATTCACAGACTCACCTCCACTTACCATGTGGATGTAGTACATGCTGGCAGCACATTCTTGCTCGTGGGTGTGGCCCAGGCGTTCAGGCATGCCTGGACCTATATTGTCTGCATTCCATTTCGGGAAAGAGCCACCCTGTTTCTTTCCCTGATCCAAAAACCTGAAGCTTTCATGTTTATAACTAAAATGGCCCATCTACACTGGCTCTCCTTTAAATGGTCATCTGTTATTTATTTAATTCAGGTTGCAGATTAAAGTGACGTAATTAGAATATTCAATTACAGTAAGTACATACAGGACTGGCTAGGTAACTATAGAATGAGCTAGTGTAGTGGAAGCACATAGACAGCCCTGTACAGTGTAAAATACTTGTACATGTATGTAAGGACTAATTTATTTATTCATTCATTTTACAATGACTAGACATAGTGAATAGTCTGGAGCTTGTCCCTTGCGGCCTAGGGTGGTATAGTAGCATGGAATTTTCTAACAAAAGACAAAAATGTACAACAGCGCTATACACAAGAAAGGCTGAAATTTATTTAGTAAGACGCTGCTATCGTATTGTACAGTCTGGAAAGTTTTTGCTTATAAAGGTGAAAATAGACTGGGTTATTTTCAGTAATTTTTTTACTCTTTTTATACAGAGTAGGATGGGCTGTATTTTACACAGTGGTAAATGTATTGATAAATTTTCTGCAAGTGTCAGCTGACAGCCAGCTGTGACGGAGCAGCAGCAGTGAACAACAGCGTCGGTCCTCTGTTCAGGCAGCCGGGCAAACAGGAGGACACTGCGTGCTCTGCCCACTGTACTACCTTTTGTTCACAGACTCAGGAAGAGTCTGAGCTTGTCATTAAGGGTGGCGCCTGGTGATTCCTGAAAATACCGCAATTATCCTGTCTGTTGGAAGTAAAGAAACCGAAAGGGACAAGAACTGCTGACCTCTGCAAGACCAACATGGCGAGTCTTACTGGGGGGTGATCTTGGGGCACAAGGGGATAATAGGGAGAGCTAAAAGACACTGTGAAGATTTACATCTCATGAGCTCCTCAGGTTCCCTTAATGCTATGCTTCTCCTTTGAAGCTTCTTTGTTGTGTTAAAACAGTTTAAATGCTGAGATCTTGAAGTTTGGTGCATTTTCAAATTTTGATTTTAATGATTTGTTTGTATTATGTCTTACAGTGTATATAAAGATGAATTATCCATTCAGTTGTTTTAAATTGAAGAACTCCTTGTTCCTGAACAGTGCCATTTGTAAGAAAGTCGAAAGTTAGAGAGTGTATGTACAGTTTGCATGTCCAGGCAATACGACTCATGACTTTGCATTGTTAGACACATGTAAAAGGCATATTTTTCCATTTGGAGTGGGCACGTGTGTTGTGTTTTTGCTGAAGAAGTTTTCCATAAATGTAATTATGATAATGCTGCAATTTTAATATACAAAATGCTAATAATTATATGATGATGGGTAGCTAGTGGTGGAGTCTAAATACACATCATTAAGGGATGATGTGCAGACAGTCATGGTAATACATCATGACACATACAGCTAAGCTAATGCCAGTTTCAAGTACATTTTGCAACAGTGGCCATTTAACATGTCTGTGCCTGTATAGCAAACTTACTACATCAGATTTTTAAACACCTTCTCCAGAACTTCTGGGAGGTGGGTCAGTGGCTAAGGTACCAACATTTTTCACCTGAAACATGGACCTAGTACATTCAGTGCTTACCTGAACTGCTTTGCTTAATATGAATAAAACTACAGTAAGTTATAAGCTGTTTAGGTCTTTTCATGGAGACTCATGTGGGTACCTGTGACAGCCATGGTTCTGATACCAACTTGTCACATTACCTTGCTGAATGTTGTTTAATTCTTTCATGTGCATTTAAAATTGTCCAAGGGTCTGGTATGTTTTTTTTTTATTTTTTTTTTACTTTTTTATATTGCTCTGTTCAGGTCATGACATCAAGCTCATTATGTATTTTAGTTGAGTTTGTTCTTTTAATGTCCTTATACCTCCGTTCTGTCTTGAACGTGATATTGTGGTGATATTTAAAAGATTATTAGTAAAAAGCCAATGTAGGAGGCTGACTTTACAAAATGCCATTTTTACAAAAGTATTGGTGAATCAGTATGGGCAGTTCTTTAAAAAACTGAACAGGAAATACTGATTGTCGTTTACTTGATTTATAGTGTGAAGTTTCTTTGTATTTTTAGATGCATGAATAAAAATGGGTGCACAGCAATAATTATGAACTGTATGTTTTTTGTTTTAGACGTGACTTTTCTTGATCAACTTTATTGAAACTAGATTCTCATTTATATGTAAATGCTATAACAGTGACTTCACTGGAACCATTAACCTGAACCGTTCTGACTGCAAAACAGGCCTTAGGATGGGAGGAGCCAAAAGCAAGTCCAAAGAGCCAGGCCAGCGGCCTCGCAGTCTGGACAGCACCATTGGCCTCAGTGGGGGGCTCAATCCAGCCCAGATGCCCAGCCGGAGTAACCCCACAGCAGACAGTGCTCGGACAGAGCACTCCTCCACCAAGCCTGAGCTGGTTCTTTTTGGGGGGATGGATCCCAGTAGCAGTGTCACCCCAAAGCAGCAAAGTGGACAGATGGCAGGTGCTTATTTCGGGTCATGCATTTCATCCATGGCTTAAACTGTTACATTATGGAAAAATAGATGGATAAAATCTTATGATGTCATAGTCAAACCATATGAGTTTGAATAGCTGAGTTTTGACGTTCAGTGTTTTTTTCCTGGTAAAAAACTGCATAAAGTGTACCGTATGTAAGTGGATCCGATATGCAAATTAATGCAATCTGATATCCATCCATTCATACATCCATCCCATCCACTGTCCTGTTCAGGGTCACAGGTGGTATGACAACACATACAGTGTAATTAATTTGGCAGCAGCTGTTGTCTACATCATCAGTAACCAGTGTCTGTATTAACCATGGTGTGCACAAACATCTTTGTCTCTAAATATTTAAATGAGAGAATTGATAACTGATATATTAGATAGCTTTCTTTTTAATTAATGACAAAACTTGAAGAGGTTACAGGACAATCAGTGAAGGTTACAATTTAAAGACGCTTAGATTTAAATAGTGATATTTCTTCTGGGCATGGCTTCATGTGTAACCGACAAACCTCTGTGTTCTTACAGGTGGAGTCACAACGTTTGTAGCGTTATATGACTATGAATCACGCACAGCCTCAGATCTGACTTTCAAGAAAGGAGAGCGGCTGCAGATAATCAATAACACGTAAGGACACTCAGAAATCCATACAGGAAGCACGTCCCTTACTCACAACGACAGCGTAGACCCTGGCTCACGTGCAGACAGCCATGCTTCCTGCTGCAATTTCTCCTCTATAAATCTGTCACCATAGATATTACCTGTCCTTCAAACACAGCCTTTTAAATGTTTGCCTTCATTCAACATTTGCTTTATTGTTTATTAATATCACAATATTTCCATGACAGTCTATTTCTCCATTAAATAAAATGCTTTGTTGCAAATTCGTACAAAGATGTACAACTGCCAGGCATTTTTTTTCACGTGATTGGTTTGTGGTAGTCCTACTCTATCCTGCCAAATGCCTGACATCATAGTTGTGATATTTCATGCATTTTCACATATAACCTAATCTTTTTACTTCACTAACAAGTACAAGATTTTGTACTTGTTTTCTTTTCTGGTGTGTGGACCACAGCTGGTATTTATCATTTTTGAATAAATGACTATCGATACCATATATAATTATTACAGTGCCACCTAGAGGTATCCTAAGTTCCCACAGTCTGCTCTTTTAACATAGGTTTCTCAATGGAGAAACACAGATTTCCACACAGACGACTACGTCAATGCCTATTTTAATATAAATAAATGCAATCCTGTGTGGTAGACATTAATGTAAGATGTTTTGGGCCTTTGTGATACACCAGCACAAAGCGTTTTGCCCAACACAGGAGAGAGAAGAAAAGCTTTGAGGGAAATGTTTTATCTGGCGTTCCTTACAAGCAGCTCATGCTTCGGATTGCTTTGTCCACCCAGACGGAGCTTGCTGACAAGAGCAGAGGGTGCCCCAGGGTTAACAAGTTAAACGAGATGCTTTTCTCGCTTTTATGAAAGTGACGTCATACATGGGAGGTGCTGGATGTGTCAGTGCATGTGTGAGTGATTTCCGTGCGGCTTCTGCTGATCTGCAGGGAGGGGGACTGGTGGCTTGCACGCTCGCTGACTACGGGAGGAAGCGGCTACATTCCCAGCAACTACGTCGCACCTTCAGACTCCATCCAAGCAGAAGAGTAACCCTTCCTCCTGATTCCCTTTAAAAGAACACAATCTCAGAGACCTGAGACATGCATCACAGGCCATTGAGATGCACACACATTATTGTCCCCTGGCCATTGTTTCAGTGCTTTTGCACTAGTTCACTTTGTTCTGTTAAAGAATCAGAAATGTTGTGCAAGAGGCTTAGACATGATGACCACCAATGTCATATCAACTGTCAAATCACACTGGTCTAGCCTGAACATTAGCCCTTGTAGCACGTACCCTCCGTTCTCCTCTGATTTTACCAAACATGGGCACTTTTGCTGTTGAAAACATTAATACCCACTGGCCTTCTAGGTGGTTTTTTGGAAGTCTCACACGCCGTGACTCAGAAAGGCTCCTGCTGGGCTCAGAGGGTAGAGGGACTTTCCTTGTGAGGGAGAGTGAGACCACAAAGGGTGAGTGTTGATTCAGGTGACCTGCTGATACTTAGAATCAGCTGTTGTTAATGTGGTTGAATCACAAGACATTTCAGTGAGAAAACAACACGTAAGGACACTCGGAAATCCATACAGGAAACACCTGCCTCTACTCACGCCAACACAACCCGAACTGCTTCTGTAAAAATATGAATATTGTATTTTCGTAAAGGGCTGACTGACAGAAGCCTTCATTTTGATGGATAGTTTTTATATATCATGATAGCTTACCTGAGACTGGTTCTGTGGGCTGGTGCTTCAGTTATTTTAATCAACAAAAATGATTTAATAACAGATTTATAAATGTTGTAAGCACTGTTGCATCACACCTCAGCCATGTCGTGCATTCAGTTCTAGCTATCAGCACAATGTGTGTGGAGTTTGTGTGTTCTCTCCATGTATGTGTGAGTTTCCTCTGGGTTCTCCAGTTTCCTCCTAAAGTCCAAAGATTTGCTGGTTAGGTGGATTGGACAACATATATTTGCCATAGTGCATTTGTGTGTACTGTGATGGGTTAGTGCTCTGTCCAGGCCTCCAGGGTGTACACTGCCTTGTACATTCATGCCTCCCTCGACGCTGCAAAGGAAAAGCAGTCGGAGAATGGATGCAAGGATGAATGCATTAATAAATTTATAACATATGTATAACAAAGGTGGCACGGTGGCGTAATGGTTAGTGTTGTCATCTCGCACCTCTGCACCCGGGGCTCGATCCACGAGTTGCATGTTCTCCTCATGCTTGGTAGGTTTTCCCCAGTTTCTCCAGTTTCCTCCCATGGTCCAAAAACATGTGGGTTAGGTTAATTGGCGTTAGCAAATTGCCCGTAGTGTGTGTTTGTATGTGTGTGTGCCCTGTGGTGGGTTGGCTCCCTTGCCCTGTGCTTCCTGAGATGGGCTCCAGGTTATTCACGACCCTGAATTGGATAAGGCAGTAAAGTGAATGGGTGGATTGATGTATAACAAAATCTATAGCAAAACATTAAAATATAATTGAATGTAATCTATAACACATTAATGTATGTTATAATAACATGTGAATATCCATGTGTTTTTATCATTAGCGGTATTGCGTGTTTGTGGTAGGTACCCCCAGGTCACATGGAATGATTATGTGTTGTAAATTGAGAATCTACCCCTGTGCATGGCAGCAAGTCGTTGCATGTCAGAATTAAGCAAGACTTTCTTGGAAAGCACGTTTTTACTTGGAGGGGACTAATTACATGTGAATTTGACAGCTCTTAACCAGTTTATGTCAGTACAAAGGCTGGTTATAAAACAGTGAGTATGACAAGGAATAAGATAACTAGCAACACTGTGCTTAGATTCATGCAAGCTAACAGTACATCAGCAACACTGAGTTTCTAAACACCAGGAATATCATAATGAGCTGAATGGCCTTTCTCTTTTTGAAGAGCTTGAATACATTCAAAACAGCAGAGAGTGGGGAAGAAAGTTTGGCAAAATGGGTGGTGTGTACAAGGTCAGAGGAAACCGAGTGGTCATGAGACATGCCACAGAGGTCATGTTTGTAGAATTGTGCCTCCAATATCAAACCTCTGCAGTGTAGAGTACATAAGAAAGTGGCAAGAAGTCATGGAAAGTCATGACCAACTGGTGAATGAAAAAAATATATCTCCTGTTTCATCTTCAAGCATCTTCTCTGAATAATATGGTATCAGTTAAATGTGTATTACCTTTATCATGTAGTCAAAATATATTTTAATTTTTCATGGGTGGATTCTCCAGCAAATACTGATAACCGCTGCAGGTTTGTTTTGTACTTTTTACTCAAATATTTTGGTTGAGGAAATGAACTGTTAAACTTCATCGGCAAATTTACTGTGTTGCACACTTCCTCTTTTTTAGGTGCCTACTGTCTCTCTGTCCTGGACAATGACAGCACAAAGGGCTTCAGTGTGAAACACTATAAAATCCGCAAGCTGGACAGCGGAGGATTTTACATTACTTCCCGTGCACAGTTCAGCAGTTTGCAGCAGCTGGTCAGCCACTACCGCAGTAAGTAACACCAGTCAGTAGCCACAAATTCCAGTGAAGTCAAAGGCGTCCTGTCGGTGCCTGTGTCAGTTCTGTTTAGTGCCAATAACTAAGACAACACAGCACAGCTATGGAAAATTATTTTTGGATTATATTTGTCTATTTGTCACTTGTTTTGCAGGACTGCATGGTGAAAGCACAACATTTAAGTATATAACTTTCACTTTTATGACTTTCAGCTATAAAAAAGTTAATCAAGACTTGTCAGCATAGGCATTGCATAATTTTGTATGTAAAGGTGGGGTGTGGTCTACAAAGAAAGTTGTGTTCAAGCAGCTCCGTTCACAGTTTGAACTTTTTCCAGTGAAAGTCATCATGATGAAAATTGAACAGAGTCACTGTTTAACATGTCTTTACCAGTCATCAAATGGTATGGCATTAGGCCAATCAGGGAAGTGCTGAGAGGTGATTAAGTCATGCCCCGCCTCCTCCTCTGAACCCCTGCCCAGAACACGCCGACGGCCTGTGCTGTTGTCTGACGGAGGTGTGTCCTGTTCTGAAGCCCCAGACGCAGGGCTTGTCCCGCGACGCGTGGGAAATCCCACGCAGCTCTTTGCGACTAGATGTGAAGCTAGGCCAGGGTTGCTTCGGGGAGGTCTGGATGGGTATGTCGCTGCTTTGGCACGTCTCTGCATTAAAGTCCATTCATGTTTACTGGACGCACTGTACATAGCACACCAGCTGCTCTCTGCCATTGTGCCATGCTATCAGTCTTGACAATGCTGAAATATGGTCATCGTAGCTCATAATTCAGTGATATGGTAAATTTAGTAGTGAAATTTTTAATGGGAACTGATGTAAACTACTACTGGAGGTGTAATATGTGTAATGTGCTGGTTTTATACAGAAATTATGGCCAAAAACCATTCTTGTCCTCGCAGGCACCTGGAACGGCACGACACGGGTCGCCATTAAGACTCTGAAGCCAGGAACTATGTCTCCAGAGGCGTTCCTCCAGGAGGCCCAGATCATGAAGAAACTCCGGCACGAGAAGCTGGTGCAGCTGTACGCTGTGGTGTCCGAGGAGCCCATCTATATCGTCACAGAGTACATGGCCAAAGGTCAGCGCTGCAGGGAAACATCAGAGATTCGCACAGTGATTCAGGCCAGTGGAGGGTTACTAGTATAAGGGCTGCAGCTCAGGGAATATTCCACTGAGCTGAATGTGTGATTGCTGCTGTCTCCAGTCTCATGCCAGCCTTTGGTTCTTTAACGCCTTGGCCAGAGAGACCAGTGGCGCTGATCTGTGTCAGTTGTGAAATTTAGAAATGGGTTTTCAAATAAGCCTCAAAAGTTCACAAATCACAAATTTTGTGATTTGTGGCTAGGAAAGCCCAGTGTTCCCATGCTCGTGTTTTTTTCTTCTGTCATAATTTTCAGTAGATTATTATTTATTTGTGAGTAGACCCTTATGGACATGTTCAGAAATTGCACTTATATTGTTCTTTTTTCCATAAACAACCTTTGGATGTGTTCATACTAAGTAAACTTGGTTGGTCTACAAGTATTTTCAGTGAAAGCTTCCACTGTTCTGCTCCCTGCAGGCAGCCTCTTGGATTTCCTTAAAGGCGACACAGGCAAGATGCTTCGTCTACCACAGCTGGTGGATATGGCATCACAGGTGACTAGCAATCAGAGTCATTTGGCTTCCCTAGTTAATGTCTGATAGACCGCAGCTAACAGCAGGTTGATTAAAGTGTCGGGCTTATAATTCGAGTAATATTGTAAAGGTAGGTAAAAATTCTGCTGTGTTAGAACCTAAAGTCAAAAACTGTAGGCTGTCTAAATCACAGAAATGTCTGCTAAGCAACATAATGGTGAGGAAATTGTCACCCCAGGTTCCATATGGCTATAAAGAATTGACAGGAGCTACGCAATGAGAGATTTCAGGCCCTGACACTGACTCAACTTTTAAGATTGCTGCAGGCATGGCCTACGTGGAGAGGATGAACTATGTGCACAGGGACCTCCGGGCGGCCAACATCCTTGTAGGTGAAAAGATGGCATGCAAGGTGGCTGACTTTGGTCTAGCACGACTCATCGAGGACAATGAATACACAGCTAGGCAAGGTAGGACCGGTGGACTCACAAACTGTCAATTTAAAACATTTGTTGTTAAGAGATTAATCCATTTTATTTGTTTCGCAAACTGCATTAGACTCATATTTTGAAATTCCCAATCCATATTTTAATACTTATTGCTCGATGTACCAGTCTTAAAGTGATTAATAATTAAAAGAAAACAAGACCATTTAGTTTTTGTTTGCATACATACCATGTTCTGTTCACATCTGCCATCAAGGAGCCAAGTTCCCTATCAAATGGACTGCTCCAGAAGCCGCACTGTATGGCCGATTCACCATCAAGTCAGACGTGTGGTCCTTTGGGATCCTTCTTACTGAACTGATGACCAAGGGCAGAGTGCCATACCCAGGTGACCCTCCCCCGATCAGTTCCCATAGCTACCTGTACTATGTAATAATCTCAGCATGTTGGATAAAAACTCCGAACACTGTGTGACCACAGGTAGATGGTGTTGACGCTTGTTGTTGGCTCGGAGAAGTGGTTGTTACCTGACCTGCGCCTCCATGCGATTGTTCCTTTCGTACCACAGGAATGGTAAACAGAGAAGTCTTGGAGCAGGTGGATCGTGGGTACCGCATGCCCTGCCCCCCCGAGTGCCCCGAGTCCCTGCATGAGCTCATGCTCACCTGCTGGAGGCACGAGCCGGAGGAGAGGCCCACCTTTGAGTACCTGCAGGGTTTCCTGGAGGACTATTTCACATCCACTGAGCCCCAGTACCAGCCAGGGGAGAACCTCTAGGCTCCAGGAGCTTAATTTAGTGGGAATGGGGTGGGGGCTGGTGATGTGGAACATGTCAGTTCATGCAGAGCCAAACTGTTTTGGGATAAGGTCACCTTATTTGGGCAGAGGTGATCTAAGGGACATAACCCTACAATATCTTCTCCATTGTCCACACCCGTTGCTCCATTGCCATGCTGCTGTTCCAGATGTCACATAAATCAAATTTGTCAGTTACCTCTATGTAAAAGACGATAAAAGTATGGCAGACCTAAATATATGGCAAATCGTAATGATTACCACTACAGGGCTGTTCAGGTTTACAGAAGCTGCTCAATCAGTAAGTATAATTTTTCCCAACTCCTATCCCCACTACTCACATTAAGTAATGTTTAAATTTTCTGAACATTATAATTCTGTCTTGGACAACAGCTGAAAGCACTATGGCAAGTATCACTGTGCCGTGATCAGGAAAGAGAGACTGAATTACCATTGTTTCCACCCTTTTTCAGTAAATATTTTCCTGTGCAATCACTGACATTAGTTTTTATATCCAATGTAAAAATAAGGATTGGCAGACTTTTGTTTTTGAAAAATGTTCATACATGTTCCTTTTAGGTTTCACAAGCCAGATATTGCTTCTCATGTTGTCCAAATTGTCCTGTCTTTGTTCACTAAGTGCTTGTAAAGTGAGACATATTGGCTGTAATTTGAGGTATAGTGATTTTTTAGGTGCAACATGGATGCAAACAGCTAATTGATACAGCAGCAACCAAAACTACTGGAAAGCCTTTGTGAAAACTACTGATTATGCAGTCTTCCTGTGTAGTTTGTGTTCTGAAGAAGATTCCAAAGCATTTTTATGCTTATGAAAACTATATTTTTATATGTACTTCTGTGAGTGTAGTGGGTTTTTTTTAATAAAGTGTAGGACATGCAGTAAGTGTGATACAAATGTACATCATAGAAATGCCAGAAAATTTGTGTGTTCATTAGATTTACATAAAGCTCTTTAATATCTGGTTAAAGAAAGGGCTATGTATTCAAAAATGTAAATAAAACAGATAAAGACCCATGTTACTGTTGCCTAATGGCAGTTATTCTTTACACGCACCTGAGTTAAAATGAAAGAATCCAGGACAATGGTTAAAGTATTGAAAATATCATCAATGTGTGTACCTTGTGGAATAGTGTTTTAAAAATTTATTTTAATACTCACTGCTTGCATATGTATTATATACAGTATATATAAAATTAGATACCTGGCACTTAAAACTTTACTTGTTTCCATTGGAATGCAGAATGATTTAAAGCAATTACCAAAGGAATGTCAAGAGCAGGTCTGCTTGCTCACACTTTCCATATTGGGCAAAGTATAATTATGGAACATCTAGGACTGAGTCATTGTTGGTACAAAATTTATGTCTCTGTCTGAAACAGCCTCAGTCTTGAAATATTTTACCTGCTTATTCATCTGTTCCATATTTACAAAGATTTTTTCTTATAAACCAGATGTTGGAAAAAGTTGTCAGTATTCAGTATGTTCTCAGAAAAACTAAATAAATGCAGACCAGTTATAACAATTTTGCAGAGAAAAAGTTTCCAGCGATTAAAAACGCAGTCCAGAGGCAGACACAAACAGCTCATGTGTGTACATATCCAATGTTTATCATTATGCACAAAGTAAGAAGAAACACTGATACACTAACTGATGAAGCTATGGCACTTGCTCCATAAATCAATTCATCCATGCACGATTAACCAAAGTTAATCCAGTATGGATATTGTCATAGTTTAATATGCACTTTATTATGATACACGTGGCTGAATAGACAGGGTGACCTCAGACTTCCAGGGTCATGTGTTTGAATCAGGTCCTTAATACAAAGGAGTTTGCTTTTGTATGTTTGCCCTGTGTCTGCATAGCTTTACTTTGAATGGTCCAGTTTTCGCACACGGCCCAGTAACTGTTCAGGTAAACAATGACTGAAAATTGGCCCCAGCAGGTAAAGTAAGAGTGTGTGTGTGTGTGTGTGTGTGTGTGTGTGTGTGTGTGTGTGTGTGTGTGTGTGTATATGTGTGTGTGTATGTGTGTGTGTTGAAATTATAGGTGACACAATTATGTTTTTTTTCCTATATGCACAAGATTCTAGGCATACCATGATAAGCAGTTTTAAAACTGGAGTGTAAACACATGGCTCTCAAGGGTTGCAGTCAGTGCAGGTTTTTGTTTCAATCAATTTATTCACTTTAATTTGACCAATGTCTTCATTAAATATCTGTCACATTGTTTTGTTTCTTTATTCTTCCTGGTAATTTTCATCTGTCTGCACTTAGTTTTCTTAGTTTATTGAGAGAAAATAACAGTTACAAACAAGAAAGTTCAAAGTGAGACTTGTGCTTTAAGATTTGTAACACAGACATGAATTGCATATTACAATGTCCCTGCAGAATCAAAGCAGGAAATGTCCGGATAATTTAGCATGGTGTTTAAACTGTGTTTAAAGCAAGTAATCATTAATTTTACTCAAATTAATGAACAGCACAATCAGATGCCAATGATGATGCTTAAAAAACAGTGACCTAAGTGATTATTAAGCAGATATTGATAAAAAAAAAAGATTAAAAATACAGCATAACTGTTAAAGATTGTTAAGAAGCAACATGTGTATGTTTTTGTCATGCTTTGTAAATTTATATTCAAAATGAATAAAATGAATTTCTGGATGGACACGGTACATTTACAAAAAGTCAATAATGTTTACTTGAGATTAAGTTTCATTTAAAAGCAGAAATTGGCTGAAACAAAAACCTGCACTCACTATGGCCCTCCAGCACAATATTTTGACACAGCTGTTTTATAATGCATAAATGAATGGATAATTATGAAAACTGTTAACACATTTTCCCAGACTAACTTTAAAATCTTGTTATAAATTTTAAAAATTACTTAAATTATTAAAATTGCATATGTGTGACTTACTGTGGTGGGTTGGTACCTTGCCCTGGGTGTCCCCTGTCCCTGCGCCCTGTGCCTCCTGGGATAGGCTCCAAGCTTCCCACGATCCTGAACTGGATAAGGCATTACAATGAATGGATGGATGGCTGGATGGATGGATGTTTGATTTAATAATTTCAATTCAGTTATCCAAAATATAAATATGTAGGAAAAATTGCAAATGCAGAAAAAATCTCAACTCTGAAAAGAGAAATTAATAAGAAATATGTGTGTGAAATGTATAGTTATATTACTGAGATTTGATACAGAAGAACTGCCTCTTCTCTAATTTAAAATTATTTTTAGAAAAATTACGAGGCATGTCACTATTTAATTATAAAGTAAACTATCTGAATGAAAAGGTGCTGACACCTGCAAAACAGCACATAAAACTAAAACAGAAGGGAAAGGGAATTTACAGTATATATGGAATGTTTTAATTACCTTTTACTGTATACCTGAGGTGGTCTGTTATTAAAACACAAGACTGTGTCCTTTTTATTTAAATTAAAATAGATTATTAGGGAACTAATACTTTCTTCATAATTGCACACTGGTTCTTGACTACCGTTAGCAATCTGGCTGGAGAACAAAAATTGACACAGTTCATATTTCATATACTATTTGAAATATATAGTGAGTGTGCCCCTCCTACCAAGTGAGAGTAACTCTGTGCGATTTCTACATTACATATATGTATTTAATTATGTAAAAAAAAAAATTAAGAACATTTAATGCCAACTACATCATTTCGCCCTCTACTGGTAGAACTAGAATATAAAAGAGCACAGCGTTTCATTGTCATTGTCATTGAAGCGCTGTTCCACGATTCGAATTTTACAGCTTTACCAGTTAGTTTTCAGTTAGTGTCGGCTTGCAGTTTCTTAGACCTTATCGTTGTTTTATTCATCATATTTTCTCCGTTTCCTTTGGTATTTTAGTAATGAATTTAACATAACTGAATTCGTTATAAGACTACAGATTACCAAATTTTTTCATCATTATTAAACAGAAATGGTACACAACCTGGTACAGACCAAACTCGTAATTTTTTTAAAGGGTATTTTGTCTTTTTATCATTATGGAGGGAGGGGCTATTATACCTTATTTATACGGCGCATTTATACCCCGTGCATACATGTACGTTTTGTAGTTTACTCCTTGTACGTGTGTGTCTACACCAGCACGACCAACCCATCGTTCGGACCAATAAAAACGCAGATGCTCCAGTTCTCGACCAATCAGAACTCGATTTTTATTCGGTTCTGTGCCGTCAAGTTCGGGCTCTGTAATTCTGTAAATGAAAATCTCGCTAGGAAATCAGTTAAAGGAAACGAAGGCAGATCCCCTGAACATTACATGTATGCACTGACTTTTGAATATATAGCCTTTATTTCAACATGAAATCGTTTCCTACGGGACAGACAAGAGTAAACGCAGCCATGGAAGCTGAATTTCAAGAGATCGACGAACACGGGAGCTGGAATGCTATTTACCAGGTAGCTGCTTACGGAATTAATTCGTTGATAAAATGCTGGTTTTATCAACGAACCTGGTTGCAGGGATTTCACAATTTTATGTAGATATTAATGCTTAGCTAGCATTAGAGCTACATTAATGTAGCTGTCAACGGAATGAACATGTCTACATAGTATAAGCTTTGGTGAGCTGTTATACATACTTGTTTATGAAATATCTGCATCGTGCACGCAGTTATTAACAGATATAGCTGGTTTTTAGTCACATAAAACGAATTCGAAAACTTAGCTACAACGAAATAATGACATGCTGTCATTTGACAGCGGTCCGCATTCCCATGTGTCTCTATTAGCTATTCACAGGAAAGATGCATATGTAGATAGTCAGGGAACTACGTTTATGCAATTTTAAACGATCGCGATCACGTAATTTGCAATTGCGAAAGATGCCCATATTCTCTGATTTACGCGTCAGGGTATTGTTATGCCATTATGCATGGTGTAGCGGCTCCAGCTTACCTTGTAGTTTGTCGCTACTGTGCTGTATTTCTGCAGATACGTCTGTCTGAACACAAAAGAGATGAACTAGTTACTGACCAGGTTATCCCTTCGTTAGCTGACTTTGTCGCTGGCAACTGAGAAATAACTGCAAGCAACAAACTGAAGTTAAAGTAATCGCTCTATGAAGTTGCAACAAGTCGGCAGGAGTGTTTCTGCAAAGCAAATACAGGAAACCGAGAGGGCATTCTGTGGCGAACAGACGTGGGTGTGGTGTGTGCTCTGTTTTGGAAAATGCCTGTCAAGGATGCTTTGTTGTAATTGTGTCTTTCATTTACTGCTGTACCTCGGCCTGACAACGTTTGCATGGTTATTTAATTTATTGTGCCTTAGTTTACCTAGGTTTTATCCAGACATTCAAATGTCACAAAATAAAGACGCGAGGTTCAGATGAATCGGTGAAATGTGCTGAACTGTTTAGACTACCTACTCAGTGAATATTAAAAATGTGCACAGTACTACATATCTTATTTTGTAAGATATGCAACACGTATGTATACATTTCAAATAATCTCTTTTTATACCTACAGTTATTAAAGAGAAAACTGAAAATATCAGCGTTTGTATGAACTACATTTCGCGGTAAACCTGCAACAGACTCAATTTAAAAACAAGATAGAGTTTATGTCTGTAAGTGTTGAAGTTCTTCTGGGTGTTTGTAGCAATAGAAAGTTATTTATATAGTCATGAATTGGTCACCCAGTAACCCAGAACAGTAATTTACTACAGTTTATTCCTGTTAATTTATTGATTAGGGTCTAGCAGGTAAACTGTTGATTAGGGTTGATCTTTGTCTTCAGTGTTTCAGGTTTTCATTTTTTAATTACAGTTACATAAAAAGTGTACTTAATGACGACCGTGTATGCAATATTTTGAATATAAACATTACCCATGAAAGGGTAATACAATTAATACAATAAAAAAAAATGGAAATATAAAATATATATATAATACAATTAAGAAATAATTGACCGTATTTACTCATAATATTTCCCACTTCATTTATTTATGTATATGTTTGTTTGCATACTGAATAGTTGTACAATACTCTGCAAATATCTTATGGACATCTCTTTCTATTTAATACGTTTAATGATTGGCCAGTAAGTACTGTAATTCAGTATATAATGCAGGACCTGCAAGACCACTTCTCAAAAGCAAGTTGTATTTCAGTAAATATTCTCTGTATGTGGGTAAATGTTTTAAATACAGTATCATGTTTATTTCTTTTTCAGGAAATTCGTGATCAGTCGACCGATTTTCCATGTAATGTTGCCAGATTACCTGAAAACAAAATCAGAAATCGCTACAGAGATGTTAGCCCCTGTGAGTATCACGTTTAACTGAAAAGATACATGTATATGTTCTGAAATTATAAAATAGAAATTCTTGTGCATTTTAATATGCAACTTATGAAGGATATATTTGATGGTTCCTGTGGACAACAGTTTTGAAGACTCAATGTGGAACGTTGGTGAATCTTGTGAAGCCCTGATGTGTCCATAGGGGAATGATACTGACACTTCCTGACAAGAGACAAACTTGGTTTGATTTGTATTTGAAAACACAGGTTTTCATAGATGACCTATATGTCGTATTTAGTGATCATGCAACTTGTAGATGAGTAGGAAGCAGAGTTTATTTATGGTTACACCTATTAAATTTGCTTTGAAGATTGTTGGGGAACACTAAATGGCTCTCATTCAGTCCAAGTACAACAGTTTCTACTCAAGAAACTGTTTGATTAGTAAAGCCCACTACTTGAGTATTGTTGTGTCACATTTTTGTGTAGGTACCTTGCAATTAGGAACGTTGTTAATGGGGAAAACCCTATATGCCATAGCTTAGAGACCTACTAATGGATTCAGTTTGGAGGTCGGTGTGTGATAGAAGGAATCTCTCAGCCCTAGAGTTCCTCAACATTGAGAACCGTAGCTCAAATCAAGTACCCAGCACAATTGTCAAAAGTGTGACTGTCATGGTTATGTCAAACTTTTACCTTCTGTTTATGAGACACTTGAGAAATCAGTCAACAGTACAGTCAAGTTCACAGACTAAGGTAGGCTTTAAGTGGAGAAATTGGGTTGAATTTCTGCAGTGGTGGCTCAGTGGCCTTACAGCTCCAGGGTTGTGTGTGCGTGTGTGTGTGTGAGTGCTTGCTGTGTTGGGTTGGGGCCCTAGATGTTCTTTATTCCTTACCTAGGATAGGGTCCATGAGTCTGCAAAGGATAAGTGGTCGGAAATGGATTGGTGGATAGATGAAAGCATGCCAGGTTTTGAGGGCATGTTATGTAAACTGTATGCATGTTTTGTGAGGCTGACCTTCAAGAAGTGCAAATAAAATCATTCTGAAAATGAGGGGTCATGATATTGCATAAGACAGGGGTTCTTATACCTTATAAAATTAAAATCTTAGGACCCATTTTGAGACCCAATAGCTTGAACATTTCTGTTTTTTATTTTATTTATTGGTTATTTTGGTGACCCAAGATTGGTCACAACTCATCCCTAAGGAAACACTGGCAGAAGATGTATGTGTGAACCTAGTCACAGATGAATAGAATAAAGGCAAGTTAAGGTAAATGATTTGCTGGTTCTCAAAAGAAGGAAATGCTTTGTTATAGAGCATATTTTTAAAATATTATTCTGAAAAGCAATTGTACACATTTTCAGTGTTAATCCCTGTTTATTTTCAACAGTATATAAAGTGAAATCCTTTTGCATTAAGGTTTTTAATGGTAAATGGTCTACATTTCCTTTTCTTAGTTGACCACAGCAGAATACATCTGCAGGTGGGAAGCAATGATTACATCAATGCCAGCTTAATTCCAATGCAGGAGGTCCAGAGAAGCTATATTCTAACACAGGTAAGAGGACAGTGGTTATTACTTTTTATTGAAATTAATTAGTCTCAAGTAGAATACATTTTGATTTTACAAACAAGTATTAGATTTAGTCTTGGGTGTATCTGTCTTTACATTGACGTATAGCTCTATTCCTCCATCAACATTTTACGTAGAAAACAAATGTACCTTTAAGATACTACTTTACACTTACCTACTTCATAAGGTAAGGTTGTAGTGTTTTCCATGTGGAAAGCTCATTTTGTCTCTCAGGTGTAAATCATTATTAGAGTGGCAGAAATGCAAGACCTGAAGAAATCATCTTGATGAGGACTGGGATTTTCTCATTGGCAAATTATCAGTTCAGTAAAGAGATGTCCGCAGGCAGTACTGGGCTACTGATGGTTTAAGATTCACCAGGTAACTCCAGGTTAATGTAGAGCTTTCAGACAGAATTCCAGGTATTGCAGTGCTTAAAGTCGGAGCCTTGTAACCAAGCCACAAGAGAAGCTTTAAAGTTGAATCCTTGAGTCAACAAACTTGAACTGCTAAAATAAAAATTTAGTTGTTGGAATAAATTCAAATGTAAAATATTGTGAAATGTAAGTTTTTTTGAATGAATGACATTATCCATATAACTATAATACCACTGTACACAAGATTGCAAGGGATGCAGAGGTAGTGTGGAGCTACACAGGATACTAGTCCAGTAGTAGAATATTTATGCTGGGAAGCAGGTTTGGAACATAATTTATGAAGTGTACTTATTAATTACTGTACGTGATGATATCATCTGCATCTTGGGTAGCTCTTAGGGCTGAAGGGTGGGGAAGGTTCTCATAAAGAGTGGCATCAGATTTGTCATATCATGTCTAATTTAATATGAAGACACTAGCTGATGAAACATGAAAATGCACTTTCTATAATACCCGTGGGCATACTATACTGTGACTGTATGTCAATCTACTTAACAAAGTAGATTGACAAAAAAGGCCATAAACATATGCAACTGCATGATTATTGCTTTGTTTTACATATTAATATCCATTCATTCTATAGATATTTCTGTAATAATTGTGTGATTGTACTGTGTTTTTGTAGTTCATAAACCAGGCTCACAAAAGTATTTGAGAGCTTCAGCTTTTAGTTGTGATATTCCAGTCAAAATTTTATCACTTTTGGGAATTACTTAGTTTGCCTGTATTTGTGCTCCATCATTGTGGAATCTGAGCTCTGTATCAAAACTCCATCAAGTCTCTGCTTGTAACAGGCAGTGTTCATACACTGTAAAATGTATTTTAAAAAGTGCCAGTCCAGACCTGTACCTTATATCTAGGCCAGAAATTTGCCCTTATTTAACAAGAAAATTTCAAGTGAAAGTTTTTATGTTTTAATCTGTTTTGTTAAAGTACAGGGTTCATTTATCATATAATGTACATGTGTCTCTGGTGTAGTGTGGTACGTGTTCTTTTAAAAAGCTGTGCTATGCAAAATTTTATGAAAATAATAGAACCTGAAAAAATGAAGTGAAATGAAGTAAGGGGCAGAACACTCAAAACCTACTTAAATATTAAGGCCTTAAACCTTATTATTTACCGTAGTTCTCATTATTACCTCAGTTTTGTTTGATTACAGTCTCAGAGCTGTGGTAAATGCTAAGGTGCATTGCTTGGTATTTCTCTGCAAGTCATTGTGCTTCTTTGTGTTAATCAGCACTCAAAATGCAAACATGTCTGAGATGAAATTGAGTTGATATTGATACTGTTCTCCCATTCACCTATCAAATTTGAGATAGTTCACATTTTTAAAACACTTGCATAATAGCACAAATGCCTGAAGCCCTTTGATTTTAAGTAATTTGTAGTAGTGGTTCTAGACCATTCTGACTGGGGTGGGAGGTGCAGACTGGTTCCAGTTGTTCTGTTACAGGGACCGGATGTATTTGACCATACTGTTGTCTAAATTTTAATTATTCTTACAAAATTAAGAAGCAAAAGACAAATTTGAAAAACAGTGACTTATATGCAGTTTTGCAGTTATGCCGTAAATTTCTTGTGTTTGTATTTGGAAGGACCATTTTTATTGTAGCTAACATCAGTATACCATTAATTATAATGAATGCCTTTGTTCTCAACTTAATAGACCATTTCAGATCTCTCTACTTATTTAATCTTTTTCATTAAGTGTTCTGCTTATTACAACAGCTGTATTGTACAGTTCTTAGAATTTCTTGCAAACACATCTACAAACTCATCTAGATTTAATGCTCCTGCCCTCCTTGACTCAATACTCAATATACCTAAATTGTTCAATCTGTCATCTGCCATAATAGACCTGGGATGGATGGATGGATGGTTGAATGGATGGATGGATGATGTTTTAGTGCAGAAAATGTCAGTCTCAGACCCAGGTAGCATATACATTTAGGGGGCCCAGCCACCTCTTGGCAGAGCCCCAGAACCATCACTGATAACATGGTGTTACAGACTGTGTTCCATAAGCCAGGTAATTTAAACAGATCTGTACTCAGTACACATTCACAAAGATTATGGCAACATTTTTGTTCAGTGAATTTTTTCTTTGCCACCACTCTTTGGATTGTCTTCTAATACAGTATTTGTCTGTAGTGTGATGGGACTGGTGGCTGTAAAGTGTTATTGTTGTCCTGACTGTTATTATCTTTGCCCGTTTGCCTATCTAGGGCCCATTGCCAGTGACTTGCGGCCACTTTTGGGAGATGGTTTGGGAGCAGAGAAGTCGTGGGGTAGTAATGCTGAACCGGGTCATTGAGAAAGGCTCTGTGAGTACTGTCCACTTCAGTTCACCACTCGGCATGTGAAATGCCCATTCATGTCTTTTAGGGGATAAGAGTAACAGAATATGTACTTCATAAAAATATTAAATCTCTTCTTTGTAACACAAATGTATTAACTATTGAAATTTTCATAGATAATAATAGGCCTATGGAAAACAATATTTGAAAACAAAATATTTTCATGCAACTGTTGTGACTATGGTTTTTTAAAATTATTATTATTATATGAGACTAAAATCATTGTTTTCAGGTGAAGTGTGCTCAGTACTGGCCTCTTCAAGAGGAAACAGAAATCATGTTTGAGGACACAAACTTCAAGCTCACTCTGGTGTCAGAAGATGTGAAGTCCTACTACACTGTTAGGCATTTGGAATTACAGAATCTCTCAGTAAGAGCTGTTGCCTTGTTTGGTCTATATTTGCAGTGTCTACTTGCACAACTTTTGAGTTACTTTAAACTAGCTGTACAGTTGGTTGCTTTGCCTGACATATGAGACTGTTATTCTTACCTAATGCCAAAATGAAAACAAACTTGGACTGTGCACCTATAAACCAAAGCACGCACTACTGCAAGGCTTCATTGTCAGCCGTAGAGGGTCATGTTAACCAATGACCATTTGAGCCCAGCTAAGTAGCAATGAAGTGCATACTTACTCTGAATATTGTCCTGAGTATGTTGTCAGAGTATGTTGTTCACAGAGCTCTTGACTGCATTTTTCTAAGCCTGGAGATATTTTACCTGACAATTCCAGACCTCTGTTTTGTGGGCTGTGCTAATGTCAGTTTCTGTGCCAGCCCTCATCAAAGTATCAGTTTCATTTTATAATGAAAAGAATGGCTTTACTCTGAAAATGTGGTGGGCTAGGGCATGTTTACTGTGGCCCACAAGACAGACAGATGTTTAGAATAAAAATTTAATTTTATATTATTTCTGGGTTTTCATCTGAAAAAAATATGCTGATACCACATGGTAACAAAAAGCACAAGCGTGACCTTGGGTGCTGCTGTAAGTAGTAGAAAACAAAGGCAACTGGAAAACGTACTAAAGATATACATTGAAAGTGAATTTTTAAAATGCTTGTTCTGTTATGTTTGTTGAATCCTGATTTGTCCTTACAAAAAATTAAATCAGCATGATACGTGATTTGTCTTGACACCCTCCCCAATGACATAATTCCTGTTTTGCCTTGGAAGACTCAGGAGTGCCGGGAGGTTCTGCACTTTCACTATACAACCTGGCCTGACTTTGGGGTACCGGAGTCCCCTGCCTCCTTCCTCAACTTCCTCTTCAAGGTCAGGGAGTCGGGGTGCTTGAGCCCTGAGCACGGTCCGGCTGTGGTGCACTGCAGCGCGGGCATCGGCCGCTCCGGAACCTTCTGCCTCGTTGACACCTGTCTGCTGCTGGTAAGTTGTGCACTTTACCAGCAATAAGTCATATTTTTGATCAAATGAACTACTTAGCTTTTAACTGTTGAGTCTCTGCTGTGTCAAGTTTATGTGCCTCTCGCACCTTGAAGATGTCCCTCCATGATGACCCTTCCTCCGTGTACATACGCGAGGTCCTCCTGGAGATGCGGCGTTACAGAATGGGCCTTATCCAGACTGCGGACCAGCTGCGCTTCTCTTACCTGGCAGTCATTGAGGGTGCCAGGTTTATCTTAGGAGATACCTCTGTGCAGGTCTGCAGGCTGAATTTGCATACAGAATTCCATCTCCTTTTACATGAAAGAGCTGCAGTATCGTATGACTTACTGGTTTTAACTTCAGCAATATATTGTTGCTTTTTAATATTGCATTTTCACTTTTAGTGGTCATTTGTTGTTGTTGTTATTGTTTTAGTTTTGTTTACAGTTCTTCGCTTATGTCATAAATTAGTAGTGTTTTATTTATAAATCTCAGCCATTAAACAGCACCAGCAGGTTTAAGCTGCCAACTTTCAGAATAGCAATGATAACGGTTCTTAAACTTAACTAATTTTATATGGAGTCCCAACAGAATTGCATACTAATCGTATAAGCTGTGTTGTTAAAGGCAATGGATGGACAGAACTGGCATTATTCATTTGTCTGGTGCTGGGACACCGAAAACCATTCACTTACGTGCGTAAGTCAGAGACTTCACACCTTTCCTGCTGTTTCTGTGTGCAAAGGAATCATGGAAGGAACATTCGAAAGAGGAAGATCCCCCGGCAGAGATTACACCGCCGCCGCCCCGACCTCCAAAGCGTTCAGGTGTGGATTCCCACAGGTCCTGCTTTCCTTTTCCCAGCCCCCAGGAGGAGAACGCCAAAGTTCACTGTGATTCCCATATAAACAGGTAGGTTGTGATTTTCCACTGATTGTTTCTCTGCCTGAGAGTGTCTGAACTGTGGAAAACAATCTGCAGCCCGTCATGCACAAACATGTCATTTTGAACCGGTTCTATCGCTGAGATTTCACACTCTGCCCTGCTTCCTATCCTTTATCATTACCGCATAGCTGGTGGCTGAAAACAGGTCTGAAATCCACAATGCAGTTGGTGTTGAAAGTATTCAGCATGCAGGGGGTACCCTGGTAGTAATGGAAGACTAATAGAAGGCTGTACTGTATCTTTTAAAGTAATTTACTTAATGCAGGCCATTTACAGACATTTGCACAATGTGAGACTTTCATAACACAGATCGGTGTGTAGTTTTCTTTTTTGCATTATAATAAATACAAAACGTGTCTTAAACAACAATTGTGCAATGTTACAGTTCTTATATACACCAAGTGCAGGAGTATATAAATTTTTCCATTCATGTGTTTTATAATAATGTTTCTGACAAAAACATTTAAACAGATGATAATAGGATTCATATCAGCACTGGTAACATATTACTTAGTGTTTTGGAACACACACACACACACACAAACTGTGTGTATTTATATATATTCTCTATATATTTTTTATTTTGAGGTTTATTGGAAATTATTGTGCTGAACAAAACATCCATCCATACATTATCCAACCACTTATCCTGTAAGGGGTCCATAGTGGCCTGGAGCCTATCCCAGGCAGCCTAGGGCACAAGGCACAGGACACCCTGGATGAGGTGCCAACCCATTACAGACCACTTAACAAAAACATTTCATATTAAATTTATATATTTTGGAATGTTTTTGGCTTATGGAGCCAAACACAATGGAGCTGTGACTCATTGCTGAATTTTTTATTTGTGTATTTCATATCTGTTCTCCCCAGGAGCTGTGGGATGGCTTGCATTTATTTTCTAATTTAAAAAAAAATTGGCTGAAGATAGCCAGGACTATTTTATTTCTAAATTTAATCTATAAATAAAAAGAATAATTAAATGCATAATTTTCAAATTAAGTCCTCTGTTTATTTTTCGTAACGTGTTTAGTGTAGGTTCATATTCACAATGTCACCATAAACACAAGCTGCTACCAGTGTTAGGAATTCTTATGCTTGTATTGGGGGAAAAAAAATGAAACTTATTAATACAGTACACAACAGTACTGTGCATGCTAATACTTTAGTGCTTACTAACTGAGAGACTCCTGCCTAAACAGTGCACCAGATAGATTGCGTAAAGAGGAAATTACGTGTTCATCACTGTAGTTTTAGACTGATGGAATTATAGGAAGTCTGTTTTATGGTTGTTAAGCCATTTAAATGCGACTTTGGGAATAGCTATTTTGTATCTTGGTACAGCTGTGCTCCAGAGCCAGAGCTGCGCAGAAGAGCAGCGGGCACTACCACAGGCGCAGACACAGCTGCGGGAACAGTCACAGCAGTAGACACTGCAGTCGGCTCGCTTCCATCTACTGGTAGCACACCAGCGGAGGACCAGGATGGGATCAGGGAGCCGAGCGCTGAGGATCATGGGACTATGCAGAATCGGCAGGAGAAGACAGATCAGGACGTAGCAGACAGAGGGACACCGGTGGGCACCTTTAGCCCCCTGCTAGCTGTCACGTGTCTGGGCATGGCCCTGGCATTGGGCATTTATGTCTGCAGCCGAGCTAGCTTCCACTGACCATGGACAGATGTCCCCTCTGCTCTCCCTGTTTGGCCATGACCAAATCTGTCCTGAGCTCAACCTGCACAGACCTCCTCCACTGGTCATGGCACAAGCCGTGGCTCAGTATGGTGCTAACGAGTGCTACTGGGCTCTTTTAGTGCCCACTGCATTGGTTTTCCCATGAAGCAGATAAGTGCTCAGGGGCCTCAACCAGCATGCTTTGCATCCCAGGAATAAAGAAAAATATGTTTGTATGCCTAAATCCAAGGGTGCTGCTCTGTGTGTGTGTGTGTGTGTGTGTGTGTGTGTGCGTGTGTGTGTGCGCACGCGTGTGTGCGCATTGTGGTGTGTGCGCGCATGTGTTCGTGCATGACGTGTGTGTCTGCTAGAATACATTCTCATCCACAAAAACATACAATGTAACTTTTATCTGGTTACCAAAATGTATTTTTTATAGGTCTGCATACATTTCATCCTTTTATATATTTTGAATTACATTTGTCCTGTGTCATGTTGGGAAATATGACAGATAATGTAAATGTAGACAGGTGAAGAGTAAGGAGACAAACAGCAGGTAAATGGTCTGTAAATGGAGGCTGTTTGCAGGTACATAATGAGCCTTCTGTGCATATCTCCAATTTCACAGAGTTTGCTATTTCAAAGGAGGGTGTACGTTAAAGGCCCTGTGTTTGAATGTACATTTAAAGTTATGTGATTTTCCATCTGAATTGCATAGCTTCGCTGGGTTGCTTTGCAAATAAGTGCTGTATTAACTAAGTGTGTACCCTAAGTTAAGGAGTAGAGTTGGCTATCCCTGGATGCAGGTCAGGCCACTTCTGTTTTCATATCATATTTTAGTACAAATGAATGTTGACCGAGCACCATTATATGGGAAATTGATACTAATCAACATTCAAAGAGGTTCAATTAAGAATTACAGTGATCTATCCAAATTTCCTCTTAATGCCATTCATCAGTAACCTTGTGGAAACTATTTGGTTATTTATCCATTAGTAAAGGTCCGGTGGGGTCTACACATGGGTATGTCAAATATATGATTGTTATGCTGAATATGACTGATTGTAGGAACAGAACTGTAGTAGTCAACCGATTCTGGTACACTTCCATGTGTTATAATGGTTGTAAATTGTAGAAATAAATTCAGAGAAAACATGCTCAGTTGTCATCTAAATGTTACTTTGGCTCCTAAAACTTTTTGATAAGTGTACTGTTGTAATCTTTCTGTTTCAAATCCAGCAGTAACTGCTGTTCATTAAAAAATAATTCTTATCTCCTCCTTTCCACAACATGCACATTTTATGCACCTGCCAAATCTCCACTGGTGTTTTTTTAATTAATACTGTATACATTTTTTTCCCGATCAAGGAGTTCTCAGCTTTTTCCCCCCCCTCCTTTTTTTTCTTTTTTAAATTTCAAACCGTAAAGAATTGCATTCCAACCAAATGTTGCAATAATAAAATTATTCATCACAGAAAATTTAATCTAATGGTTTGGTTGTCTTTCATTTTAATCTGGCTAGTTTGCCTCTTAGAAATAAATTGCATTAAATCGAAATTATTCACAATGTTCACTTATATTTTTGAGCTGCCCTGCACAACTGGTGAGAGAAGCTACAGTACCACATATTGTGGTTTATGGCATTTCACTGTACAAATACTCAAAATTTCAGTTTTGGAAGGCTGATAAACTGATAATTGTTGTGAATATTTGACTGGCTGCTGGCACAGAAACTGACTGAACTGACTATGTATGAGGCACTTCAGCATGTTTAGACGTGACTGATCTCACGTTTGAACTTTTGTGTAAAATTCCACTCTGCCGTTTTGCCTTTCGGAACTGTTCACTCTAGATTCCAATTATGCCTGAACAAGGTCACCGGAGTTCGCATTCTTGTTCCCTTTAAAGAAATTGCTTTCGATGTATTCTGAATGTCTTTGTGTCTACAGAATATCTTAATGTTGGTGAAATGTAACAAGGCAGCACAAATGTGTCATACAAATCAAACACTGTATCTTAAAATTAGGTTTATTACTGTTGATTTTCACTTGTTCAGTTTACAGTTTTACAATCATATCAATCATTCTTAGAGGACCCATTACCTAGTCATCCTCCTCACATGTGAATTAAAATTTACAGAACTGTCAAAAATGATATACATTACAGTTTGTAAATTATGATGAATAGAAGAAGATAGACTCATCTACCTGATAGGTTAGGAAAAGAGCTATCAGGAGCAAAACACAACTTCAGACTTACCCTCATTTAGTAAAAAAATCATGCAAAAATCATCTGTGTCATCTGGTTTAAAAGATACCTCAAATTGAATGTCATCAGCATAAAGTTGGTATGATATATTTTATACAGAGAAACACCTACAAGCAACATACGATAAAAACCAATCCATTCCTGAAATATCTACCAACTTATATAACTGATTGATCGAAATATGATATTTAATGGTACCGAAGGCTGAACCACTACCACTTCCTAGTGATAGTCCTGCGCCAAGGCAGGATCCACTTGTTGGCAAAGACATTGCCATCGATGTGACCGAAGTACTTCAACCGATGCATCGCTCCATCTGTCATTGTACCGAAGGCTGAACTAAGATCTAATACAATTAAAACAACAGTCAGCTGTGTTCAAAGCCTTTAAAATCTAATTTGTGACTTTTAGCAAAATAGTTTCACTAGAGTGCACTCTATGAAACCCAGACTGAAACTTGTCACAAATCTTATTGGACTCAATAGTCTCTGTACGTTGCATAGCAATGACCTTTATTTACATTTTTGACATGAAAGGCACCTTGTATATAGGTCTGTAGTATCTAGGCTAATTTTAGTCAAGAATTGTCTTTTTGAACAATGGCTGAACAATCGCTTTCTTAAAGTAACTGGGGACACAGTCTGACAGGAGGGAGGAATTTATTATACAAATTAAAAAAGAGACAATTAAAACCTTTTAAAACCAAAGAGGTTGGTACAGTGTCTAAAGGGCTTGACTATGGCTTTATGTTGTTCACCAAATCTGTGATATCCTCTAAAGAGATAGCATGGAAAGCATCAAAAATTATAGGCTGTGACAGAGAGGGATGGTAAAATGAGGATAAAATATTTGCCCTAATATCATAAACATATTTACAAAATAGTTAAGGAAATTCCTACAATTAGTGTTAAAGACAATAGGCAGAGATGGTGTAGTAGGAGAAACTATTTTAGTTAGATAGTTTTTTTGGATTTCTCTTATTCAAAGCTGTCAAGTGGGCAAAATAAAAATCTCTCATATCCCTTATCATCCTATTATTACATTTTTAATTCTTAAAGATATAACTGATGTAATCTAAGGACCTAAAGTTTAGAGACCTTCCCTAAGCACTTAGTCCTGTGACATTTGTGCCTAAAATGAGAATTAAAGGAGATAAATTAAGAGTAGGACCGAATCTACGCTTAAGCACGGCCAGTTTATTCTATACACAGGTACAAAGCTCATTAAACAACTGGGTTAACACATCCACATCGTTAGAGTTTAAAGTCAGAGTAGAGTCAAACACTGGAAAACAAAACCGGAGCAGGTCATTCATTTAGAAAGCAAAATGTCCTAATGAAAAGAAAAGTTAAATGAGACACATTTAAGATCACTAACAAGTAAAACTTCACAATTATCATGTTCAATATTTAGACCAAGTGAAAAAATAAGGTCAAGGATGTGACCATCTGTATGTGTAGAACCAGATACATGTCTAAAACTGAAAACATCAATAATGTTCATAAACTCGGTATTAACAACGCTAGTTGTATCATCAATTTGAAAGTGAAAATCCCCAAAACAATAAGGAAAGTCATAAAGTCATTGAATATTATTATTATTATTATTATTATTATTATTATTATTATTATTATTAGTAAAATCGAGCATGAAAGAACCGAGTCAGCCAGTTAAGCATTAAACTAAAATACAGAAGAATGGATTCTGCTCTCCTACTCCTACTGAGTGTTTGTCATCTTTTGAGGGTCAAAAGATGAAAAACACTCAGTACTAACCAACTGACATATAACATTCTTTTAAACTAGAGCATGATAGATGTCGTGTACTAATAAAAGTGCAGTTTGAAGGACAAAGCTATTTTAAATGGTTATTTCATATCCCGCTGCCATGTTTCGCTGAACACAAAGTTCATATCCCTAATAAGAAACTGCAAGTCTGCTGAGCGAGCACAAAGTAGTTTGTGGACTCTGCTTCTGATTAAAACACGAATGCTAATGATGTTGTAGGACAGACACTGTTAATAACGAAGGCAGACTAAGATGGAGTGTTCGTCTACTATAATGACCATACATACCCACGTACGATACAGCGTGGGAACTGGTCCCGAAATAAAAACGACTTTCTGAGTAGTTCATACTCGTTAGCTTAAAATGAAAAAGTGCAGTAAAATTTTCTTTTATGAAAATCTTCTTTTGCCGAACAGTGTCATTTGTTCCTGCGCGAACAACAATCCTGTGACAGGCATTTTTGGTTAGTAGACCTCGTAGTTCGGACATACTGTCATTTACTTTTGCATAAGGAAAGCAAACAGACAGTCACACTCCACTTTGATTTTACCTACCTAATTACGGAATCGCATTATCAGCATTGTTGGATGTCCATCATAAGACTGGACTAAGTAAATTGTGAATGTTTTTATACGGTATTCTAAGCGTGTATACACTACATTGTATTTCCACTAGGTGGCCCTGCTGATTGCATTCTCCAGGCAGCAGTTTTGTGGAATGTCTACAGATTTGCACAACGTTAATAATTTTGTGACTGCTGAATCTTGTTGAAGCACGAGGTGTCCCTGTGATGCATGCAGTTGAATTCTCGGTCGCATTGTTGTTGGGGGCTGGAGGAACGCGCATTGCAAACCACAATGTCGTAAACCTCTTGCGAAGGAGTCAAGTAAAATCTCACGTTGCCATGGAATCATGTTGGTGGTGAGTAATGGCACTCCCAAACACGCTGGGAACAGCTGGTTTACGTCAAACCTTAGACTGAGCACCTCGAGTAAGAACAGAACAAAGCAAACACATACTGAACATGTCTATTCTGGAGAGGAAAAACTCTTAAAGCAAACATGCTTGTTTTGTTCTTAGCTTAAATGTTTCTGAACACTATTTCAGCAGTGCCTTTATTATTATGGAAAACCTAAATAATTTAAGAGCAGCCCAGAAATAAAAGCCATTGTGAAACTCCCTATCAGTGTTTCATTGAGGTAATGATGTAGAGGTCACAGCCCCGGATTGGTCTGACAGTTTTGACATCGACATTTTTGCACCTTATGAATGACTTTATTCCATGTAATTGACTTAAACATGAATTACTAACTATATATAAACCTAAAATCCACAAGCATATATACGTGTACGTACACACTCACACACATTAATGTATGTCGTTTTCTGTTCTCCACAAACAGCATTTATTGGAAGCACAGTTAACTATGCCCTAGAGTTCCTTTCAATATGTATCTTATGGTTAATGATTAGTTTGGAACTTCCAAGCTAAACTTCTGAAATTCTTTACACACCCCAAGTGTACAGTGTTTTACTCATGTTTTTGCAGTCTGTTAAGGGTCCCCATAATTTAGGTAGTAAAATGGTATATAATTTATGTGGATTTAAGATTTCAAAGACCCAACTTGCTTCTCTGCTCATATGTTGATTGGTGGTTGTGCTTATTAGTAACTTCTTATATGTGCAGATCATTATTTAAAACATGAAAATATGGGGCATGATGGTTAAGGTAATGTGTAACCCTAACCCTGTTCACCTGGCCCTTTGTTTATTAAAGCCTTTGAGAAAAATACGCAGTGTATCACATGGCAATGTGTATATTGGTGTCCTTTTTATCGTGGTTTTTCATAAGGGGTGTTATTTTGTACAAACAATAATTTAACAATGTAATTGTATTGGTACTAATCAGTTTCACTTCTACTGTGTATTACACTTTGCACTGGTTAAAAGTTTAATAAACCAAGTATAAGAGCACTGTCCTCTGTTGGCTTGTGATAAGGTTTGAGTCACAGAAAAAGCTGTCCTTATGCAAAGTAAATATGTTACAGTTGTAACAGCTGTACATTTATAAGAGGGAATCAAAATTTTAAAAACCAGTTCATGAACACAGTGGAAAATTATGTAAAATGACTAAAAATTTGTAATTAGGAAAATATTTCAGTAATGTTTGAGAAAGCCATGTTCCCCTTCCCTTGCAGAATAAGGTCTGTCATTTCTCAACATTGGTCCTATGATGACTACACCACACTGACCACAAAACCATTAGAAAAAATGAGAGAGTTGAAACAGCAGGATGTGTTGAAATAATAATCAGATGGAAACAACTTTGATGTGACCACTGACGGTCAGCAAAGTGGATGGGCTGAAGGATAGCGTACCCTGCCCGGCGAAAACTGTCACTCAGATGCATCAATGACAGAGGTGCACAGCAAGTATTAAGTGGCTTCCAAACAACTTTCAACATTTCAAAGAGAAGAGATGCATTATTACCCAAAGCTGTAAAATACACTGCTTTACTTTAAGCATGGCCTTCTTTTCCTCATGTCGTTATTTATCAGGATACATCTGTTCAGTGTTGATGTTCTTCCAGTCTCCGTACACCATGACATTGTCATGTTGTTTTTTCACAAAAAAAATCAATAAATAACAATGAACCTACGTAAGAAGTAACATAAGAAGTAACAGAACACAAATGTTGTTATTCCATACATAACAAGGCTGAACTTAATTTTATTTAGTTTGTGTAATATTTATTTTTTTATATATGTGAATATACTGTGTGGGAGTCACATCATTGCATTTTAAGAATTTAATGAGAGCAGTTCATGGCACCTTAAAATTATGATATTACTGTATAATTTATGAACTTGTCCAAATGTGCTTTGATGTAGCCAGTGTGGATGTTTAAGAATAAAATCTCAACAGAGTAATTATTTGTACAGCAGTTGTGGAAAAGTGGAACACAGAGCCCAAAGAAAGATGTGAACAATTATTTTTATTTTTTCTGACTGAATGTTTGAGGAGGATAGGGGTTTGGGGTTTTACTTGGCACTGGTATGTCTTAGAGGCAGTGTACAACATTCTGTACACATTATATTTGAATGGTCACTTCAGGCACTGGGTGACTGAAGTCAGCTTTCGGCTGCTCCCCATAAAGGAGGTCACCACAGCAGACTGAGCCACCATGCTGCCCTTCAGGTACTGAGTATCTGAGCAGTATGATCGAGCAATAATGGCTCCTTTCCTTTTATGCAAATAACTTTTTTACCATTGAATTAGGTGATCATTCTAAATTTCTTTAGTCTAAAAGGCATTATGGATTGTAACATTTCTTATTATGCTTAACTACAGCATAATGAGTGTTCACTTCAGTGTCAAATATACAATTTACCACAAGATAAAACCCTTTTAGCCATAAATGTTCAGGACACACTTTAGCTTAAGCACCTTCAAACAGATGATGAACACAGAAATAGTTATGACAAAATATACAATTCAGTTGTATTTATGTGTCTCTACATTGCCGTTTTTCTTTTGCTCTAGGTGTAAAGTAGCAGCGTGGGGCCACTTAGGAATTGCACTTACTGGCATGTGTTTGGCTGATTTAATCTCAGAACCTGAACTTCATGCATTTATCCTGCTGTGAAAATAGCAGTTTTCTCTTTGTTTGTTTCCTGTTTGTGAAACAGAAGGTACAGATGAAACAGGATGTTTGAAGTGTTGCACAATGTACAATGATTAGTAAACTGCAGGGTGAGTTGTTAGTTTGTGCAGCATCATAAGGACTTTAATTTTATTGTAAAAGCACAGTGTAAACTGTAGCTTCTCACTCTCTATAACTTTACAATATCTCTTTCTTACATTTGCATGTATATTCATGAGGAGTATGGATGCCAGGTTGTTATAACGATGATGAAAAGAATGACAGGCGGTTACAGAGAAAACTGTTGCGTACAGAATGAAGCAGCCATGTAACACGCATCATGAGGTGATATTTCTTGAGATGAAATTAGAACCACAATCAACTAAAAGGTGCAGTGATATCAAGGAATATCAGTGGCCTTAATTATGGTTGCATGCACATAGTCCCTTTAAGTATAAGTTTTTAATTGTTATTTTACCCAAACCTGAACTGTTATTTAGTGGTTAACTGAACGTGGTATTATATTGCCGAATAAACACCTGGAACTTTTCTTGGATAAATGATCAATTGTACACAGAATGCTGCAGAACTGTGACAAAAAAACAGCAGAAAACAGATGGAAACACAGACCAGGTGGGATATTGTATTCTAAAATTGTAAAAAAAAAAAAAAAAAAAAAAAAAGCCACAACAAAGAAAAAGTCAAAATATAATTGTATTTGTTAAAAAAACAAAAAAAGTATACATAATATGTTTAAAAAATGTTTTTA
>JABJVR010049081.1:0-22798 GCA_025773905.1 Chitala chitala | reverse complement strand
TATATCAACCCCTCTGTTTTTATAGAGCCAGTTAAGAATTTACCCATAAATCTGAGTATAGATGGACTGGCTCCTTGACCAGGGTTTACTTGCACGTCATGCGCCTTCTGGCCACAGAAACTGGGCCTCATGCCAGCCCAGCAGGGCCATTTTGGCTCCATCACGACTCTTACAAATATGACCAGTCCTCACTGCTGGCCTCTCAATGCAGCCAGAGTGAATACCTCCATTTAAAGGGTTTGTTTTCATCTAAAACCATTAATGTACTGTGAAACAATAATATATACTTTATATTCAAATGCATACGCATATGTCTTGCACCAAATGGTAATTAGATATATTTTGGTTAGCGAGCAGCATCATGTCGTTTATACACTCTTTTTCAGGAAGCTACTTTTGGTAACCTTTTCAACAGATGGTTAACCACATACTTTATGTGTGTTTCTGCTAAAATCCAAATTTCACATCCCACTTACACAACTAATTTAATCAAATTCTATGTTCAGACCTCCTCATCATCTTGTTTATACCAATGTTAAAGTTATCTACAAGATATTCAAAGCATGCAGTCATTCATCTAATCATATTATAATTTTTTAACAATTCACTGGCAATGAAAACGAGTTGCTCACATGCCAGTTATGGCGTTTGCCAACTATTTTCCATGTGTTTAAAAAGTGCTGTCCTGTGTGTCCACTGCGACGATTGCAGAAGGATCACTGTTCACCTAACGCCACAACAATGAAGAGCACTAAAATCTCTTTGTTTGATGGCTGTAGCTATCGTGAGTGTGATTTTTGATGACTGGGTTGCAAGCTGGAAAATTATTGTTGCAACGATCAGTGAGTGGAGGTGAAGAGGAATGGAGAGCAGCAACGTTAAACTTCTAAAGAAAAAAAAGCTCTCTGACAGAATGCCAGGGTAGTGTGAGGAGGTCATCAGGGCCTGAGTAGGATTTAGCAAATGCAATTTATGCACAGTAGTCAGGTTTTCATATTTATTTTTGCCATGTATATCAGGACAAACAAGAGCAAACTTTCTTATTCACTACCGGTGCTCAATAAACACACACAATTTTTTATAAAATCACTGCAGTCGTAACTTATCTGCAATTCTAATGCACATCAGTTCCCGTTAAAGAACGTTATAAATATGTTTGTAGATGAACACAAAAATCTTAAAATTTTTTGAAACAAGGCCCTGTTTTTTAACGATGTTAGTTATGTAATAGGCTGTTCAACAGTTTTGTACAGGCTGAACTTTGGTTGGTTCACCTTTGCTTTTCTGGACTAATGAAGTAGGGTTTCCACATTTAAGAAATGAAAATTTCGATGACTTACGAAAACGAGTCTGGCCTGTAGGCCGCCCAGGAGGAAGTGTTCTAGATTGGGAGCAGAAATGCAAACATCCTATTCAACACCACAATAGGACTAATTGCTTTATTTTTCATTAATTTTTTTCCACGCAAATTTCGCATTGCTTATGGCAGTGTACTGCTGGCACCACACACACAAAATATAATTACTTCTGTGTTTTAACATGAACCATTTCTTGTTGAAACTTGAACTGTGTTGTGTTTTTACATGATCCTTTTGTATTATTACAAGATGCCAAAGTTCTGCATTTTATCAAGAAAGTTTTTGTGTTATAACACAATTTCAATACTTTGTGTTTTAACGTGAAACTTTCTTATTTAACTTTTTTTTGTATGGTGGCAGCAATACACTGCCATATTTGCTTACACCTGCCTAAAGCAGTTGTTGATCCTTTTGAGCCATGACTTGAAATTCAGTAAAAGACATGTCAAATATGAAATTCACCCTTGAGGAGTTCCACAGAACACTTGAAATAAAGGCTGATGAATAAACCATGATATAATAACTTGGGCTTGTTTGTATGTACGCCAGACTCTAGACTTCTGTATGTCTGCTAGTCTCTGATTATGTAAAACAGTAAAGACCGATAGGTAGGTAGCTAGTTTGTTGAACTCTGTACATGACTGGTTTTGCAGGGTGTTGGTGAGGACACAAGACATAGGTATAGAATTTAAGAATTTATTCTTTGGTTGACAAACTCGGTCACCATAGCACACTGAGTAGACACATGATCCAGGAGAGGTTCTGTTTGTGCTTGGATATGTGTGTGTATGTATGTGTGTGTGTGTGTGTGTGTGTGTGTGTGTGTGTGCATGCGTGCATGTGTGTTTATATGTGTGCCTACAGTCCCCTGCTCATTAACTCACATATAAGGCAAAAAAAAAAACATGGAGCAAAGTTTTGAACTTGAACTTGCTAATGCTAAGGTTGCCTATACTTTCCGTTACTGACTATTAAAAATAGATCTTTGTAATTCTTCACCATAAAACTGAAAATATTGTAATGACTGCTTCATGTGCCAGCAGGTCGGCTGCAGTGATGTGACATCACCCCCAGGGGTCAGGACAACAGTGTGATTATCTCCCAGAGCTAAAGACTTGAGATCCCTTGGTCTATTACATTGGTGTCAGAAGTGGGATGAAATTGCTTCAGCTGAGGCAGAATGAGGTTGAAGTTGGTCAACAAGGGGGATAGTGTTGTGATAGTTGCATGTGGCAGTGGGTTGGCTGCAATGATGTTGACCTCACCCACTGGGGTCAGGACAAGAGTTTGATTAGCTCCCACCACTAAAGACTCAAGTTTTTGGCTAAACTGGCTTATTTTGCTATCTGGTGTGCTATGTGGGCAGTGATGACCCCAGTTTGAAACCTGCCTGCTCCCTAGGTCCATTACATCATCTTTGGCTTGCTGGGCTAATCCTCCTGTCTGGTGTGCGGCAGGGACAGCGATGACCCTGCTTTGAAACCTGTCTATTACAATACTTACTCCAATAAGACATCAGAGAGAGTAAAATTGAAAGTTGAAACTAAATTATAAATTAACAGCATAATATCACTAGATAACTCTTTCTGATACATATTCTTTGGAATAAGGGCATAATATTATCGTACACTACACGTTACATTTAGGTAGTCAAAATATGGGAGATGTTTGGGTGAAAATATATAGGATCTGTGCTCACTCATAAAACCAGAGTAAGGAAATATGGAACAAATAGCACTGATCAATAACATAAATGAGTTTTGTTATTTATTATGGAACAATTCCGTGTTATACGAAACGGGTGACAACCATACAATAAATTGTTTTCGAATATATAGTTTAGAGATTGATTAGCGTTGGGAAAAGAGTCGTGAGGTCCAATAGCATCTTTTAAATATACATGTGTACAAACGAATTTATACCAAAAATAATAAAACTTGCATTCTGACTATGTCCCTACAGCTGTGAAATGTGTTTTGCGACATATTACAAAATCTTCAATGTCTAATTAATGTTGTATTAATTAACTCTAATGGATTAACAACATATTTCAACAGAGTTTTCAGTTTTACTAATTTAAATAATCAACTTTTGAGGCATGTTCTGTGAATGAAATCATGTTTAAAATGATGTGACATTAAAACAGTCCAGCAAAGCGGATACTTGCCCGGTCGTGCTGAGCTCTGATGGATCGCCCTTACGTTCCCGCAGCGGTAAAAACTGGAAAAACCGCAGCGAGTGGGACGACACGTGAAACACAGGGCTGAAATACTGCGTGCTCGCAGCCATACTCTGACTCCCGAACCCCGTATCACCTTTGTGCACTGTAGAGAATACTGAATCTGTTATTCTCATCAGAAATGCAATAGTATGATCGCCTAGTACAGTAAGCGTAAGGGAACACCCAACTTCACAGCGTAGTACATTTACTAGGCAGCACTCATATCTGTGATGCAGTTTTTCGGAAAGGTTTTGCTTCATGGTGTGAATCTTCATGCCATTCCAGTTTTCAAGGAGACGTTTGCATGTAGATAGTAGACTTATGTTAGAATATAATGCATTCAGTAGTACATATTGCAGTTATTTTGAGACGAAGTATATATGGACAGTAAACTACGGAATATGAATTTTTTACATCTGCTTCATTTATCCTTGACTAAAATATATCAAGAACCGTCCGCGCATTCTTTCTCCTCCCTCCTTTTTTATTGGACTTACGATATGTACATATTTCTGTTTTTAACTTTTTTTTTCCTCTGTTGTTCTATCATTCTAACCATCCATTATCATAACCGCTTACTCCTGGTGAGGGGCACAGGGAAGCCTGGAGCCCACCCCAGAGCACAAGGCAAGGGACACCCAGGGCAGGGCACCAACCCACCACAGGGCACACACACACAATTTGGACACACCAATCAACCTAACCTGCATGTCTCTGGATGGAAACCGGAGCACCCGGAGAAAACCCACCAAGCACAGGGAGAACATGCAAACTCCAAGCACACAGACCCAAGGTGGGAATTGAACCCCAGGCCCGGAGTGCTAACCACCACACCACCGTGCCACCTAACCGTTCTAACCTTTCCTTTTTATTAATTTATAATAAATAAATTACTTAATTGATTCATTTCACAACCAGTTATCATGGACATAATTTATGTCACACATAAATTACAATTTTAAAAAAGTGAATGCAAACATTTCTAACAAAGGTCAGGAATTTTTTGACAAATGAAAATTGGTGATAAGGAACAATGTTAGTGGGTTGTGTTGAAATGTAATGGGTTCAGTTGTGTCAGCCGCAAGCATAGGTAACAGGTGCATAAAAAATTTAGTCACACACTGGCAGTGGACCTTTTTGCTCTAGAGAGTCTAGTGACTTTCTGTATGGCATTAACCATTGGAGCCACCTTTCCAAACGAGTCAGTTTGTCAAATAGTTGCCTAGAATTGTCTTGCTGAACTACAAGTGCTGCTGCTGTAAAATAAGAGCAACAGCAGCTCAGCTGCGAAGCGGCAGGTCACACAAACTCAGAGAACAGGAGCAACAAGGTGCACCAAGCACAAAAATCCTCTGTCCTTGGTTGCAACTCAGTAGTGAGCTCCAAACTGCCTCTGGAAACATCAGCAGAAAGGCTTTTCTGAATAGTTGTTCTAGGCTGCGCAGCCGCACACATGCCTAAGACCACCACGCAAAGTGCAAGACATCGACTGGAATGGTGTGAAACACACCACAGTTGGGCTCTGGAGCAGTGGAGATAGGTTCTCAGGAGTGAATTGTGCTTCTACATCTAATATACTACGACTACTCTGGGTTAGGCAGATCCCAGGAGAACGCTACCTATTTGAATGTGTAGTTCCAGCTATATACATTGGTGCAGGAGGAATCATGGTCTGGGGGCTGGTTTTCATGGCATGGCACAGATCCCTTACTTGTGCTTAGGGTACATCTTAATGCTACAGCATAAAAATGACTTTTTGAACAATTGTTTACTTTCTACTTTGTGGCAATTGTTTGGCCAAGGCCCTTTCCTGTTTCATGACAGTGCCCCCATGTGTAGAATGAGTGCTGGACAGGAATGGTTAGCTGAGATTGTTGTGGGAGATCTTGACTGGCATGCACAAATTCCCTGACCTTAACACTGAACACCTTTGGGATGAACAGGAACACTGACTGTAAGCCAAGGCTTATCTTTCGAAATCAGTGTCTGAGCTCATTAGATTCCTTGTGGCTGAATAGAACACAACCCCCACGGCCGTGTTCCAAGATCTAGTGTACAGCCTTCCTGGAAGAGTGGAAGCTATTATAACAGTAAATCAATTCTGAATCTTGTGCAGTTTTGACTATAGTACTGCACTTACTGTTAGCTGGATTCTCAGATATTGTCTGACCTCGTTTTTAAGATGCACATGTACTTTAATGCATTTGTAGGTCACTTAGGACAAAGGTGTCTGCTAAACTTAGGACAAAGGTGTATGCTAAATGAATAAATGTAAATGTAACTCCATATTAATGCCCATGGATTTGGAATGAGATGAACATTCCAACAAGCACATTTAGGTGTCATTTCTGGATGTCCACATTCTTTTGGCTATACCCTGTAGTTAGATGGCAGTGACATGATCATAAGAAATGCTCAGAGCTCACCATCATCAGTGTAAAGCATGGTATAATTGAAAACCTCATGTACTTGTGTAGAAGTTGCAGGAAAACATCCATCAATCACTACTCATGTTCAGAATCACAATTTGCAAATCAAAGAAAAATGTTATGCATAAGAATGATTCAGGTTTTTGAAATTATGAGGGTTCAGCTTTTGTACCTCTGAAGAATTGGAAAGCAATAAGGCTTAATAAGAACAAAAGGAATGTACGTTGTGGAATTTTTTGTTTAATAAACGTTGGGTAATCAACAAAATAACGATAGAAGTATAGAAAATTAAATGCATGTGGAACTTCAAAACATATTTTACATTCTGTTTACAGGTAGAAGATATAACACTCTTCAGACTATATACAATACTATAGCGATTTCTTTTCTGTTAACATTGATGACTTTTCTCTTGATCTGTAAGGGTTTGATTTCTATTTATATATAGAACTACACTATTGTTTTACATTGTTAACAGGATCAAAAGCATTATTTATATGTGTTTATGAATGTGGACTTGGCGTAGTATGTGAGGTAAAGGTCAGACAGGCAAAAAAGCCTCAGTCCCTGTATCCAGGTAACCATTCCAGGCAGTGAGTAGGCACGGTCTGGAACTAGCAATGTTCAGACATGGCCAAAGCTGTTAAAGCGAACTGAAAAACAAGGGGGAAGAGGCAAATGTCACCTTGTGTTCCTTAAGAAGGTATTTTTGTTTTCTTCAAGCTGGTCAGTGACGACCTTATGTTGACCTGCCTTGCTCTGTTTCCTTATTTAAATCTGGAGCTATTGTGTTTTGGTCCTTCCTGAGATCAAAGTAACAGAGCAGTAGGCAGTATCATTTGCCTTTCAATTCAGCAACTTAAACAGTGGTTCAAAACCGCTCAAAACCAGCAGTGGGCTCAGTCTGTGCAGCCATTAAGTAGCTCAAGTGATTCAAAACATCCTTTCACCATAATGTGCTGTGTGGCTTGTGAAAAAGTCAGACACTTAAAACAATTCATGCAAAGATTTTTTAAGTCAATAAATACTTAACTGGCGAGCTGAAAAAAGCCATCTTGCACAAACAGACTTTTTTTTTAATGAGCTTGGAAAATATTTGTTTTCAGCATTCATTTCAACATTTGTGTTGAAGTGAATGATATTTTAATCTGTCGACTTTACCCAAACGGCGCGTGTGGTTACGGTTAGCTATGTGAATGAAAGCAATGACATTAACACTAAAACCAGAGGAAGCCAGAGCAAGGCCACCCAGACTTTCCACCGACGTGAATCGTGGAGAAAGTGTACTTTGGACCACCACGATATTACACTTTTCTACCATATCCTACTATCCATTTTGCAAAGACAACGTGTCTGGCTTCATAAATCATGCCTGCGGTTTTGAATTGCCTGGAGAGATTTTTATTGTATTTTATGAAATTTTTTTACAGCTGTAACGAGGAATCCCTTGCTGCACTTGTCACCTTAATTCACGCTCACAGTTGTGTTCACGATAAACTCGAGGTTGGTGCGAACACAAGGCCTGTGCTGTGCAGAGCGACTGGTCTGAGATCACGTTTTTTCACGAGTTCCAGCTTTTTACGCATTATCGTTACAGTTATTTGCACCGCCATCGAGACGCATGGATTCACATTAAAAGACCATTTCTAAAACTTGGGTGGTCAGTGGACTTCATCCCAACTCTCTGAAGTGGCCCACAACCCGCCACACTCCGTACAGGCAGTGCTCCTGAAGGTCCAGCACTATGCCTGCCAAGACGCCCGCCGAAATAGGTAAAACAGCAGGCACCTGACAGGCCGGGCGGGAGGCAGTCATGCAGCCAGCCAGCCGCCAGCTTAGAGTGCTCAGGCTGAGCCCAATCCCTCCCCCTTCCCATGGTGAAATAGTGGCTATTATATGTTACATCCCGCTGTTGCTAAGCTCCTTCTTACAGCTTGCAGAATGATGCAGCTCAGACAAGTTCTCAACTGTGAAAGCAGGGCTAGAAAGTCTAACAATTTATAAACGTACACATGTCATGCTAAGCGGGCTGTTCTTTAAAACACATGGTAGCTATACGCACATGCCCATGAGAAAGTGCTGCATGCGTACATCACGCAGTTTATGGGCCATGGCTGAAGCCTCACATTACCACCACTTGTGAAAAATGTTGCAAAGAATTAAACTCCCAAAAGGAGCCCGGAGCAGAAAGGGGTTTGGTTTGAATTCTCAGCCCGACTAGGCCACTAGATTTATGTTATCCAGCATCACAAATGTCTGACATACTAAATAACTGGAACTTGTAAAATCACAGAGGGCACTCCAGCAAGAAAAACTATATAATAACTATATCCTAACCATCATTACTGTACGTCCCATATGATGCAACATGAACTCTGTTTCCACAGTTGCTTTGCACTAAAAATAAATGAACAATATTTTACTTGGATGTAGGTAGATATGCTTCTCTATTGACCTCATCAGTTCGGTTTTTACTGCTGTTTTTGTGGCGCTGTCACTGGATTAGCTATTTTTCAGAAGCTACTATGGGATTGGTTATTTATCCCTAGCTATTCTAAGACTGGCTGTTTCTTTGCAGAATCTCTAGCTATTAAAGGAATTGGCTGTTCCTCTGCAGCTATTGAGGAATTGGCTGTTCCTCTACAGTTATTCAGGAATTGGTTGTTCCTCTGCAGCTGTTCAGGGATTCACTGTTCCTCTGCAGCTGTTCAGGGATTGGCTATATGACAGGAGCTGTTTCAGAAGATAGGAAAATAAAAATAGCTGTTCCACCAAGTTTCCAAAGATGTTTTTTTTTTCTGTAGACATTGTAGAATTGGTTGTGATCCGAGACTGGCTATAATTGTCTCATACTCTTGGGTTTCAGACATATGTAATTGGGATATATATCATGTTTAATCTCAGTAGAGACAATTGAAAAAATACATGCTCAATAAACACATACTGTCCCTGACAATGTAAAACAAGCAGACTGTGCCTGTGTTTAAGTTTCATCATTTTATGGTATGTTTGATGAAGATCAATTGTTTCCTGCCTAAGATAGTGATAAGGTAATGTCTCATAACTCAAAGACAAATGTGCGTGATGTAACGCTTTTATGAGCAATTGAAAATAAAGATCAGACAAAACCAAGTAGTCTTGCACACTGTGTAGGTAAAACAGACTGTCTATTTATTATACACCAGCCAAGGCAATAAATCATACATACATGTACATGAAAATGTTTGAGTCAGTTAGAACTTCATCAGTACAAATACAACCATATTTTTCAGACCCAGTTATTTAAATACATCTTAACTAATTTAAGGACAAAAACATCTTGACAGATGGAACCAATGATTACATCATCCAAACAGATAGAAGAGTTTTAGAAAACATGCCAACTGCAGTTTTTCATTAATGGAAAATAATAGAATGACACACTCAAGCCCAGAGTTTATATTAACTCTAACATGAATGTACTGCAAAAACTCTCTGGACAAACTTCAGTCTACGATGCTGTTTCTGCGCAAAAATATTGACTCCTTATTGTTTGTGTTTTTAAAGATCCTTGTACATCCACAACATGCCCTTTTAACTGTGTTGCCTTGCTAAAGTGGCAAAAGAGCCCTGTTATGTTAGAAAACCTGTATGCATGTGAAATGCAATGTAATGGCAAACTAAAAGAACACCTAGAGCAGGGGTGTCAAAGCATGGTCTTCAAAGGCCACAGTGTGTGCAGGTTGTTTCAGCCAATTTATGCTGTTAATTGATTAATGGCAATGAACATTATTGACTTTGTTTATATAAATACTGTGTCAGTGCAGAAATTATAACAAGCATAATTCATCATTCACTGACACCCCTGACCTAGAGGAAATTAAGTGTTTTAAAGGCATGACAAAGACTTACTGATGTTGCTTTTTATAATTTTTTAGCAGTTGTGGTATATCTTTAATCTTTGAATCAATTTCTTGTTCATTTCTTGTCCAGGTACTGGTCCTGATTAAGCGTTCCTTGTCATTGGAACCTGCTTCTGCAGTTCATTGATTATTACAATTTGAATACAATTAATGATTACTGGTTTGAATTAAACGAAATGCTAAATTATTCAGAAATTGTCTGTCCTGATTCTGCAGTTAGAGCAACACTGTAATATTTGATTTATATTTTTTTACAAATCTTAAAGCAGAGTCTCACTTTCAACTCTCTTCTTTATAACTCATTCTTTCAATTTATTGAGATAACCAACTGAGACAGGAAAGAATGAAGAGATGCAAGGATGTACCAATAATTGATAATTAAGGTAATGGTCAATCCATAATGAATTAATTGGTTGGAAGAAAAACCTGCACCCCTAATGTAGAGGATATTGTTTTTGGTGTGACACTGGAGACACTTCTCAATGTGACTGTCTGTGTTGATGGTGTTCAGTGCTGATTAACTTCAGTCTTCACCTGCTTTGATGTAGACACATTCTCTTTTAAACCCACCAGTGGTGTGAAAATCATATCTACATTCTTCATTATTGAATTAATTTTTTAAAATCTAAAACATTTTCTTGTGTCCTTACATAACTGAGTAGATCATCAGCTGTATTTGTCTTTTCCACCACTGAATGTTAAGTAGTAACTAGCAGCTACATACAGTATATTTACCCACAGCCATTGAGCAAGCTGCTTCTTTATGACAACCTAATGATGTCACTCCAGGCCCAGGCAGACCATGTGTAGTCTGTTTCACTTTGTCGCGTCACTTTTAATTGGGCACAACCTGGTGACTAATATTCTTCACTGATGTCATTAATCCATTGTATAAACTTTGTTTTTCTTAATTCAATAAGTACAACACGAGAAAGAGAAGTAAAGTTAGGGACAAATATGCTGCACAGACATCCTTTATGGTGTGGTGAAAACTGTAAATACAACATATATGTATTAGTAAAACATTTATAGACATCACGTAGGATACAAGCACACACACACATGCACACACACACACGCATAGCTGTTGATGTGCACGTTACACTTTACACATGCTTACTTTAATTGTTAACTGGCTGTATAATTTACTTTAACACTAAAGAATGAATTAAATTCAGTGTGTTAGTCCGTGTACCACGTGAGCAGACAGCCAGTTCGTCAAATACATAAAGCTTTGCACACATCACTTTCTGAAGTTGATAAGCATTTGGAAATTACTTAAAAACAGACAAATGTGATTAAAGATACACTTTGCTTTAAGAACATACGTTCTTCTGTATTTTGACTAACAATTTCAGTGTTATGTAACATATTATTGTATCCTGTCAGTGTCATGCTTGCCCGGGTCAAAACCAGGGACAAGAGAGAGCTTAGGTGTAAATATGCATTTAATGTAGTAAACCAAAGAGGAGTTTACACGAGCAAGGGAACCATAAAAGTTGGACTGGGGAGAAAAGGAACGGTTAAGCACTGAGAAATAACAAGTACTAACCATGACAGGGTAAGACCACGGTCATGAGTCAGTTCTCTGTTATCATCACGCTGTGCCTAATGTGTTTCCATATCAGATTTTTGCAATGAGAGAATGAGTAATATTGATAAAATGTAACCTAAAAAACATTAAAATTTCCTTTGGACCAATGTGTAAACCTTGTTTTCCATTCTAAATTTGCATAAATTCACCATTTTACTTTTCGTTTATCATATCAGTCTGAGAATAGTTGCTTAAATCTGGAGGGTTTATCAAGTTAATCTTTTATAAAACATTCAACACTATAATTCTATTTATTATACTTTTGAGGAGTTGCTATTATGCATGCATTAGTCCCATTTTCATAAATTAGATTTTTATCTTTTGTCATTTCCAAGAGTAACATTATTGTACAAAATCTACAGTCCTAAAAACCCTAAGTGATATTTTTCAGCCTGGTGCCTAATGGCCTCTCTGGCATAGAGTGTATCTATGTGATCATTGTTTTATTTATGAATTTAAAAACTTGGTTGTCTCTAAAAAATGCTTTCACGTTGATAAAACATTAAGCTTGCTGGATGTGCTGCGGAGTCTACTATGTCTGTAAATCTGTGGTGTTTTCGGCATCTGCCACTGTTTGCTGACCCTCCCTGTAAGCTGATCTGCAGTGTCTGTTGATCTCCTGTGTCTGCCAGTCTGCATTGCATGCTGTGTCTGTTGATAAGTTCATCAGTTCTGTCTGTTGATCTGCTGTGTTTGCTGATCTGCTGTGTCTGTAGATTTTAGGAGTCTGCCAATCTTGTGTGTCTATAGTCCTGGTGTGTCTGCTGATCTGCTGTGTTTGTAAATTTTGAGCATCTGCCAATCTGGCATGTCTGTAGTTCTGGTGTGTGTGCTCATCTGGTGAGTCTGCTGACCTGGTGTCCCTTTAGATCTCGTGCATCTGTTCATCTGCTCTGTCTGCTCATCTGGCAAGTCACCTGATCTGGTGAGTCTGTAGATCTGCTGTGTTTTCCTCATTTGCTGGTCCACTATATCTGCTTAACTGCACTCTCTCTTCTTCCTGTTGATCTGCTGTTTCTGTTCATCTGATGTATCATCTTATCTGCTGTCCTTTAACTGTCCTTTCTGTCATATTTTTCATCATCTTTGCTGCATGCTAGTGCATATTTGTTGCATGGTACCCTGCAATTCACTGGAATCTGTTCTTCGAGGTTCAACATTGCTCAGTCCCTGGTCTGCACACCAGTAGTGAACAGTACACTTTCATTCTACATCAAGAGCAGCAACAGCTGCTACAGGTTGACATTTAACAGAATACCATACAACGATGTCCTCAGCACCCGCTTCACAATAAATTGCTTCCTCTTTCTGATAACATGAAGTTATACATGAACTTGCTGTGTCCCTGAGTCAGCCAACATGCCTGGCTGTAGACTGAAGGAGGAGCTGGTCTGACTCATTGCGTAGATGACCTCGGTGGAATAACATGACATTGAGTCTTCTTCGGGGGACCCACAAGCGCTTATAAAACTGGCTGACAGTAAATGCTACACATCTGAAGATGTCAAACCAATTAATTTATTATTATACAAATAGTAAGACAGACGTTGATTCATCTTTCCCAGAATGTGTAGCAAAGACTTTGGGTTTTATAAACAAAGAGGGTAACATATATTTTCGCAAACCATTTTGCGTTTTATTTGGACCTCTGGTATCTCTCATAGCTCTTGTAAAATGACAGTAATTGCAGCCATCAAGGTGCTGCACTGGGGATGCAGGCCAAGAATGTGGAGGCTGCTTCTTTTCAGAGCGAGGGCTTGACATCATTGTGTCGTTTATTTTAAGAGCGTCTGAAGCATGTAATGGTTCTGATTGCGAACATGTTGGATTGATACGTACAACTGCCACTCCAGCTAATCCATACGTCAGCTTAACTTTTACTTCAAGAATAATTGCATAAACAAGATAAAGTATGGCTGAGAAGAGGATAGGACTTGTTATTTTACATGTCAGAAAACTGTTTTTTACTCTGCTTGTAAATGCAAGTTTGATCCTATCTCAGATCATGGCAAAGATATAAGAAAATATTCATTGACTTTGGTGACAAATGTTTACAAAAGGTCTAACTGATGTATTAAGGACTAAAGGTAGTATCTAGGGGGAGTACCTAACACTGCTGGGCCCAGATGTCACATAGACTTTTTAAAATTTTCACAATAAACTAATAGCTCAGTTACCAGCATCTTTGACTGTTTGAGCTAGGAGCTATGACCTTTATTTGTTTATGTGATACATTTTTGTGATTATGAAATATTTTTGCCACATATTCCTCTGGAGGCCTGTTGTGTGCTTCATAAAAAGTGAGTTAATATAAAAAAAAACATTTCATACATTGTTTGTATGAAATTATCATTCATTATTCATCACTGCCCTTTGAGACTCTCCTTGCAGACTGAGTGTCTAAATAGGAAAGCTGCTATCTGCAAATGAACTGGGAAAAGTAAATCTGTGACCTTTTTGCAAGAACCACACAACTGTAAATGTAGCAGAACATACTAAATTATTCCACACTGATTCCTAGTAACTTCATAAAGTTTCATAGACAATTTTTTTCCTAAATTGGGTAAATAGTTGAATACTGATATCCACTGTCTATTGTGCAATCCACTCCAAGCTAATGGATGTATCAAGTTTGTTATAAAAAGATACTGATGACTAACTGGCAGGAAAGCATAAAGTAAGCAAAACAAATAAAAAAGATCAATGACACAGCATGCATTTTGCCCAAAAACCATTACAAGCACCAGACTACAATAATCCCCTTCGAGATTTATTTCCCGCGAAACGAAAAAAGAAGAAGGGAAAAAAAAAACTGCCAGAGCCGGCACTGGCGGTGCCCATTCATCAGTGAGTACATCCCGGTTTGCAGCCTGCTGGCGAGGAGAGTGTGAAATACGTCCCGGCGAGAAACAGCGTGTCGGCTCGGCCGTATTTTGCTGGCTCCCGCCTGTCCGTTATCACAGGATGTGAAGTCACAGAGACGGCACACACCAGGGGGATTACAGCGTGAAGGATGATTTACTCAGCTTTGCTGTGGCAGAACCGACAGTGAGAACCTCATTAATTCCAGGGGTCATTTTTTGTTGGACATAAGTTGGTTAAAAATCTGAATGAGTGGAAGATTTCCAGACGTGCAGAGGGACTTAGGAAATCTCTGCTCCCCAAAGAAAGCATTTCCAAATCACTCTGCATAAATCACGCCGACTTTCCCGAGAAGGGCCATAATCCCAATCAGAGGGAGTTGTGGAACTTTTTGCGCTTATTAGTCTGCATATATGGTGTTGTTTTATGCGATTATCAACTGTGAATGATTTTCCCTCCCATCCATTATGAAGCGGGGGCCTGTCTTTTGTTTGGAAAAGTCCAGAAGAGCTTCAGACCCGGGTAGGAAGCCAATAAATAATGTTAATGCACACATTTAAATCAGCTCATATTTCTGTTGGCCTGTTATCAAGACTGCTCCTCAGAGAATGTAAACTACCTCTTTTTTCCCCCAGCTCAATATTTAATGTTATCTTAACTTAAAACATCTTTGTTTATGTAATAACAAATGTAAGCCTATTATTTCTCCGCTTTTCTTTCTATTTTGTATATATTTCTATGTGTATATTTAATTTTGGTCAGCAAAGCTGCTTCTGGTGTTTGGCTTTGATAACTGTAGTGATTTTATATGTATGCTTTAGTAATAAAAAGGAGGGAAATTCCAAGTTAAAGCAGAAAAAAAATTATATGACTTGATTCCTCAATGAAGGACATAACAATGAATTTGAAATCAGGGGTGTTCAGTGCACAGATGGGACAGTGTGATGGCCAAAACAGACTAATCATTACACCAAAGCCATACCAAGCTGGATAGATTCACTAAATGCTTGTGTTCTTCACCAATTACCACTCCCTATGAACAGCAGCCCACCCTTTGAAAGCACCAATCAATCTTCAGAACTGACACGTAGGAGGAGCATCACCATTCACAGCAGCACACAATAGGACAAGCACCAATCAATTACAGGATTTGATTAGTGGGAGGAGCTCTTTTATCGAGCTGTCAATCCCTGGGACAGTACCATTAAATCACCAGGAGGAACTTGTTTGCGATGTATGCTGATGATTTACAACATCACAGCATAACATCCAATTATCCTGCTCTGTCTCTATGTTAAATACTTTCATCTGACACAATACTATCTTACATACTAGACACTTCACAAACTTTCAACCCACCAATGCCTGCCCTGGGAAGACGTACGTTACACATTTCCTGTGATTTGCACTCTCCTGCCTTCAATATACATTGTGAAGATTAATTTCGATAGCACTGACGTGTTATTATTACAACATTAGCATTATTGTAATACTATAGAGACGATCCCCAACATACGTTATTAATGCATTCCGAAACCCATTACATAACTCAATTATGTCATAATTTCCCCTATTAACATGGGAAAACTTAGTTCATGTGCACTTGATGATAAACGGACAATAAAAACAGGCAGCTGTTCCCCTTTCCCAGGTGCGCTGGCTACTGCATGCACTGACTTGAGGTTTGCACATATTTTGAATTTTTTGTAGGGCACTCTAAAAATTTAATGGAAAAATTTAATGTTAGAAATTTCTTGCCTAAGTATGGATTTGTGTATGTTGGAGTTACATATCCAGAGAACTGTCTGTATATGTTGTATTCTGCATGTAAAGTCAATATCCATGATAACATATATTTTCCTAATTATATACTTTAGTGGAATGCAATATAATATGTCACATAGACATTATTACTGCACAAAATTCCACACAGCAAAAACATTTAAAGAAATTTACCTTTTCTGACTTCATTTTTATTAAGTAATACCTGTGCTCCCTGTATGTAATTTATAATGAATTACTAAGTCTGATTTCCAAAAGTTGTGGCAAAAAATTGATTATATTTATGCACCAAATGTAGAAAAACACATTTAAAAGAAGTATAAATGAATACAAAAGTCTTTGTTTTCAGGAATTTCCTCCTAACTGCGACTGTACATTAATCGAGCTTGTTAACCCTCAGATGAGCGTCATGCACATGGCACGTATTCTCGATTTCTGTAGAAAGTGGGTCGAGAGTCAATTAATTGTCAGTCTACGATATACTGACCTTTTGTTGAATCATTGGGCAAAGTGTTTAAGGGCCAAAACACATTTAAATAAGTCTTATCTGGAGAATATTTTTTTTAATAACTTTTATGTTTTTAAAATTACTTTTACGTTTTTTTATTCCAGTATACATTTATCAGTACACATATTGCTTAATAAACTTTGTGAATTAATTATATAATGATATCATTAATTAATAATGATATTTCAAAAATTGTGTACATATACAATATATATATATATATATATATATATATAATAAGTATTTATTAATAAATATATATATGATTTAAGGCATAGAAAATGAAAGTAAGCCTATACTTTAAGAATTACAACAAAAAAATTGTCACTTGGGTGTAAATACTGAAATTCTTCCTATTTTAGTGTTTTAGTGTTTACATGTAATTATTTACTTCATTGTTTTCAAAAGTAGTCAAACATTACTGCTTAGAAAAAAAAAATTGTACATAATTTTTGTCTTAAGACGTTTGCACAGTAGAATTTTGCAGATTAAGTAAAAATATTTCATTGCAAATAATACCTATTTAATATAAGCATAGACACATGTAAGAAATGCAGACAGCATTGCTCTCTAGGTGTGTATGAAAATAAAATTTCCTTAAGCAGATCTCCCATAAGTGTCCAGGGTAGCAATGCCCATAATTGACTTCTTAGGGTCAGAAGTGAGTAAAACAGCAGGAAGACAGCTCCTCAACGCATTGGACACATGGGAGTGTTCTGAAAAGTACATGTGTGGAAAATTGGCAGTAGCCTTTCTTATTAAGAAAAACAATTTGTTTGGAAGACGTGGCCGCAGCCAGCTGAGTAAGATGTGCTTCTTTTGTTTCTCTTGACATCTGCTTCACAAACTGTAAAAATATGGAAGCAAGCCACCCAGTGAATGTAAAATGCCATTTTATTTGAAATTTTATATCTGTCCTTTTGTGAGATAATAATTACTTTATAACTCTCACGAGGTCAGATGTTTCTGACAAAGTGCATTTATTTTAACAGTGAAAATACTTCTATGTTCAAAATCAAATTAAAACAGTAGGTATGTTTTGAAATAAGGACTGCATAAACAACCACTGACGTGAATTAATACCTAACATTAACAGTACTGATATTGTACCTTTGAAAAACATGTGTGCTCAATGAGCCCACTGACTGCAGGTTTCAGACTAACACGTAACTTATCTTGGACATGACGTGTTAGTGACACAGAGAGCTGTCAGACAAATGCTACTATCTTGTGCAAAGAGTGATTGTTTTTTTTCTCTGATTAAAACTGAATGTCTGTCTTTCTTTTTTTCCTGTTTCACTGTCCCCCACCCTCTCTCTCTCTCTCTCGCTTCTCTCCTTGCTCTCTCTCTCAAAATATGAAAAACAATCTTGTGTGTCCAGAGAAGTGTGGGTACTTAGTGATTTTGTACGAATGTCTCTGAGAACCTCCAAAGAAGAAGGAAGTGTTGGTAAGAAGTTAAGAGGAAAGGCAGCCGCTGAGGTCAGTTGCACAAAAATCCAGTAAGCAGGGGATCTGAGAAACAAACAGCAGTGAGAAAGGCCCTTCAGCTCAGCCACTTTCCACACAAGAATAAACACCAGCTGACGCGTAATAAACACTAATATCTGACAAGCATCAAGCCACTTGAAAATGCAGCACTTAAGACACCATGAAATCCCTCACCTGAACGCAAAACACGCTCATATAACATTACCATATTAACATATTGTACTCTTTGTATCTGCAGTGTTTTCATTTGCTTCTCAGATCTCACTTCTTTAAGAGAGTTTGAAGATGTTGTTCTATATGATGTTTTAGATCATGTATTTGAAATATGAAAAAAACATTTTAGCATGAATGAAGAACTTCTTCAGTCCCAAAGCCCCTGGTAAAATAAAATGTGACAATAAAATAAACTCCCCTAACATATTGTTCTAAGTGAAATTTCCTGTGCTTGTAAATAGGCCAAAAGTAAAGTATTTGTTACATTTAGTTTTCCAAAGAATTTTGCGTACATCTTAAGTTCAGTCCCACCTCTTCTATAGAAATGGGTGTGCTCAAGGTAATAATGTTGTAATCTATAACATCCCAGGCTGACTTGACAGGAAACAGACCATATAGCTGTAAGTGTGACTTAACCACAAGGAAGACCATTCATGTGAAGAAGGACTACCTGAATGATGAAACCAAACTGTTTCCTTGACATTGATATTGATTCTACATCATAAACTCTGAATCAAAAAAAATCTGAATCCAATGATAAAATTGTTTCCAATATGTATATAAAATTTACCCTCAATATAGCTTTACTCCAAAATATCAGAAACTCCAAAGGAGGGATTATGCTATTTTGAACCTTTTCTGCAGTACAAAGAGGACAGGCTTGATGATTTAGGTAAGCCGCTGTTGACGTTATGAACATTAAGAGCGATGCTGAAAGAGGAGGACAGACAGAGGTACTCCCAGCCGGAGACGCAGCGCTAAACACCCGGAGTGTGCGGGTCACGACCCCGAGCTGCCAGCGGTCACCTGATGAATGCGGTGAGTTCAACCTTGTGTCAGGACTCAGACGGTCTTCGTGCACTCTGCGTCTTCTCATTGTGGCACATCCCCCCTTCCTGTCTGCCCTGATAATGCAAACGCAAGCATTGTTGTTTGTTTACGCGCCACTTTTCACGCTGAGCGTGCTTTCTCCACGTCAGAGGAGCACTTTCAACCACAACTCCGCTCAAAAACACCACAGATTGTACCAACCTGTCCCACCAAATTATCCTTAGTGTCCTAGTGTCACTACATCTGCTTCTGTCATTTGTACCCTTATATGCAACTACACACATGGGTAACTTGTCTCTTGCTAGAATTTTAACTACTGTTTTTTATGTGCTTTCATGCATGTTAATCTTAAACAAATCTGTACTATGGCTAGGTATTGTATTAAAGAATAACTAGGGAGGTACTAAACACTGTATGTACAAAACTGCAAAAAGTAAATCATCACAGTGTTTTTGAAAAGTATAGAATGTTATAAAATTGGACTCAATTAATTTAAAAACAATATGCGGTGAAGCAACAAAAGTGCATTCTTCAGATTCTAGCTTGGCATAAAAACCTGATTTGCTGAAGTTATGTAATACTGGGGGTGTGGGGTTAGTGCGTTACTACATTTGCATTTCCATGGCAACCAGTGGAACAGGTCATAACACCCATAATATCGATGTGGAAAAAACACATTCCTTCTTACAGGCATTTTTATTCATCCACACTAAAATGATGGAACAAAACTGTAATCCACATCACGTAGGTAATCAGTGAACATGTGTGAAAAAAGACGATGTATCCATACGCAGTCAAACTTGGGAACTTTATCTCTTAGTTTAAGTCATGCATAGTTTTAGCCCTATTTTATTTTCCTTTCATTTCTATTCACTTTAAAGGTGGAATCACTTAATATTTAACTGTGAGCATTAGATTGCATGGAACATACTGACAAAAATATATTTAAATTCATACAACATTGTGTGGTAGCTGGAACTGGGGCAGGCAGACCACTACAGTTTTCATGTCATGTGAGATTTGTTAATGGTGTGTATCTGCAGTTGCGGAGGTGTGACTATGTCAGGCCCATTCTGATGCACTGCAGTCCCTCTCCCTTACACCATGCTGTTTTTCTTGTGTAAAAAGTATATACTGCCGAGCCAAGTGTATACTGCATCACACACATCCATGTGATCATACTATAACGTCTTACGGACAACTAATACTTAACTAAACACATCCTTTGAAAAAAAAAAAAACCAAACATAGAGCATTGCTGCAAAATTTAATCCTAATGTTTCTCAAAAATATAACAAGGCCTCCTGTATGAGAATTAGGCAAAAAAGCCCCTGCGTCAGCGAGAAGGAATGGCGTTAACTGGGAAAAGGCCATGTTTCACTGCGTAAGTTTTACGGCAGAGTGTGAAGAAAAGTTTGGCCCAGCTGCAATGTCCAGTGTTCCCAAACAAACCCTTAAGGATCTGAACTTTGACCCCCACTCACTCGAATTATAAAAAGAAAAACTGGACTGCCTGCATTTTTGCAAACTTGTAGCTACTAATATGCTCTATATTTTGCAGGGTATTCAGCTTGACTGCCCCTCGACTGTGATTCCTCTCCGACGGGTCACTGTTATACAGCGCAGCTGAAAGCTGGTTCATGCAAATACAAAATGCTAACAGAAGTAAAACCTGTCAAGTCATAATGCAAAAATATAATGGTAAACTCAAATGATTGAAGGGAAACATGAATGTAGGTGTGACAGTGATTAATGCTGGCTAAAACGGGCACTGCTGTCCTCTTACTTTGTTTTAGCGGCTACTCTTATGCGCGCCGACGTTAGCCAGCCTTCCAGAAAGTCTCGCAAACCCTCCGTGCTCCAACCTGCGGTTATTTACACAGTGACTCCGTGTAAATCCACTGTATTTATTTTGGGACATGACCTAAGAAAGACAGAATGACAACTTATTTGGCTGCTTTCTTAACAAGGAGAGCAGTGAAGACAAATTCCTTGATAATCAGTCATTATCAGCCTCTGTGAGGCATGTGTAGGGATGGGTGTTGATATTACACTGCCCCCCCCCACACCCCTAAGCCCACCTCCCGCGTCACATGCAGAGAGTCAGTAATTTGGGCTGCGATAATGAGGTTGTTATCAGATTTTTTTCTAAACCTGTGGGAAAAGGTTGTTGAATGAGTCGCGAGGGACTTCGGGGTGGTCTGAGCGCAGACCAACTTGTGGTGCTGGGGGGGGGGGGGTGCGTGGTTGATGAAGATACATTATGAAATACATGATACATCAGTTGCCAACTTGACTTTAACCGTTTCCTCCTTAAACGTGCTAAACACAATCACCTATGTGACTGTGGTATAAATGAAGACAGAACAAATCATGTCACGCTCCTTTTCTGAAGGTAGCTGTAATCCATGGTTTTCCCCTTCACAAAATCAGTATCTGTGACAGAATTAGTGATACCAGAGTATCTTTTATGCTGCTTATTTACTGAGTCTGCTAATCTGAATAACACATTTAAAGCATGTTTCCGAGTGCAAATGTTTGTCATTGTTCATTTATATATTTAAATTGATAACTATTGTTATTATCCTTTGTACACCCTCGCTACGCCCTCAGAGGAGATCCGTGTCACGAACGTTGAAGGTGAGAGCACCGTTGAGCAGTTTGCTGTTTCCCTAGAACTCCTCACCTCTTCCCCAAGACGGCTGCATCTGTCGGCCATGATAAGTTTAAAAACGGGAAATGGAGAAACCTCAGAATCTGCACAATTGTGCAGTGTGAGTTTGTCTGTACATGCACGGTCACCTAATTTACTACACTCACTTCATGTAGATTCCCATTTTTTTTAAGTACATAACATTTTTATGGATATGTTAATGACAGTAAATTCCGCGAGGATAGTAAATAATGTGGTCCCTTTGTAAACTGTACATATTTTAATATGTGTTTGTGTCAGCAGCCCTTATCATTCCACAGCATCGCTGTTTTACTAAGTTAAAATGCAATAGCAGGTGTTTATAGCTGTTACTGACAAATTTAATAAACTGAGTGCACATTAACAAAAAAGGTTGCTCAAAGACCTTTAATCTGACAAATTTATTGATTTACCAAGCTATTCTGATAGAAAGGTCTTCATCACAAAATAGAAGTGGATGCCAATAAATGGAATTTTGCACGGATGTAATTTATTTAATCATTTAAACAAGGAACCTTCCTATTGATGATAATAAAAATGTTGTGTGGTTTATCCCAAATAAATTATTAAACACTTTATATCACAGCTTGCTGAACCACATTATCATCCTCCCTGGTAACATATGATATGAATGACAATCAAACACCATTTATAAGTGCTGAGTTTAAGGCTTCAGCACAGATATGACTAGCATGGTGCTACACGGGTTTTGTAATTAACTTCCTTATTCAGTGGAAGGCTGTTTAAAAAGACTCAAGCAGTTTCCAACAAACAACAATGAGAAGAAAAACATTCTGAGTCATTCTTCCGGTCTTCAGCAGTTAGCAACATTTGACAGTCCATCCATCCATCCATTATCTTAACCACTTATTCCTGGTGAGGGTCACAGGGAAACCTGGAGCCCATCCCAGAGCA